>SNQJ01S0158616.1:7887-21976 GCA_010110895.2 Picea sitchensis
AAAGTGTTTACAAAAATAGTACATCACCCGTAGGCAGGTGAATCACCTCATCTCTACCAATACAAAACTGGATGTCAAAACTATACAAAATGGGCTCACCAGCCTATATCAGATACGCAACTACATATCTAGTAGCCCTCAGGGCACCTCTAGTGCTCCAGCACTAGGTCCTCCCTCTGGCGGAGGTACCCCACTAGTTCCAGGTCCCCCAGGTCCCGAACGCAACTGTCCAGTCATCATAGCTCTGACTACAACTTCTTTGTCACTCAAGGTCTGCGACTCCGCTGACAGCCCAATACATTGCTCCAGGATCCCCTCATCCTGGATCTGCACCCACATCCTCTCAGACACTCCTTGTAGAATCACCTCTAGTCGGTAGTGGGAATCATCAAACTCTCCCCCGGCCTCAGCTGGAGGAGCATGTGACGGCCCTGCCCGGGGGTCATCATAACGGCGCCTCCAGGCCGCTCTATCATCATCATCGGGCCTCACCTCAACATCCTCTCAACATCGCCTCTCCCCTGCTCGCAACTCTCCCTGCGGTGGTCTCACAGGCCCCTGGTGGGATAGCGCTTGGATCATATCGACCTCTCGTCAACATGGTCCCACATCTACACAAACAAACACATGATAGCATCAGCATCCATACAGATATCATCCATATGCTATACTATCTAAAAAAAAAATCAACAAAACTAGTAAACAACACATCATACCTCGGCGATCGAATACATCTCCCGGAGGTAATATCATCTCAGGATCATCGCGCAAATCTATCCCACTGTAGGGAAACTGAAATATGATCTGTGGCATCTGACGCCACACCTGTGCAGCCTTGGTCGTAAAGTAGTGGCCACCCTCCCCACCCCCATGACGAACCAAAATTGTCGACCACTGTCGCAGTTGCGGATCTCGTTCTCCTGGAGGGTCTAACAACACTCTCGAGTGCAACATCAGCACCCTCTCTAGAAACCAGGCCACCAGGATCGATCCAAAGGAAAAATTCCCTGATTCGGCCACTCGACACCTGGTGAGTTGTCCCACCATCTTGGCATGCAGCATCAAGCCCCAGGCGAAATTCTCACCCCCTAGTGCCCACTACATGATCCTCAACTGCCCACCACTGATATGGTGAGTCATGAGTGACCCATACACTCTCACAACCATCATTTCCATGCAACGATGCACCAGGGAATCCATCGCCCCAATCCTCACCACTGACCCAAAGATAAAATCCTCTCCCGAACAATATATCTCGGCAAGGGTAGCCAACTTCCCCTCTCCAACTACCACCGTCTCGGCCGGTAGCAGGGTTCCCTGAAAAGGGAGCCCATTCAGAAAATAAAAGTCCTCCTTAGTAGAGAATGCTAAGTTCTCCCCATGCACAATAAAACACTGCAACTCCGGACTCCACATCGAGATCAGGAATTGCAGCAGATACTCATGTGCCCTCAATAGTGGGCACTCAAAAAACTTCAGCAGCCCACAGGCCGCCAAAGCACCACGAACCATCGACTCATCATCCCTCACGGCCTCCCTTAGTCGGGCTCACTCCCTTTCCCTCCAACGGATGGTCATCATCCCAAATGATCACCTGCATCCACATATACAGTACTCGATCAGCCATCACAAAAACACCAAAATATCCCAAAAAAAAAAAGGAGATAAGTTTTCTCACCCTCAACTTTGCCTCAAAGGCGCGGTTTTTTCCCCCACAGGTGCGCACACATGCGCACTTGTTTACCCCACAGGCACACACCGAATGCGTTCATGTTTACTACATAGTTGTGCACTCATGCGCAACTGTCAGCAACACAGTCGTGCACATATGCACAGCTGTGTTTCGGACAAGCGCGCACCCCATGTGTGCCTATTTTCCCAAACATCTGCACATTCGTGTGCAGGTCACCATCGATCGTCCATGCATTTGGGGGGGCACAATTCTAAAATCCCACCGTATGGCCATCCGTATGGTCATACCCAAAAATTGACCCTTAACTACTGTACAGGAGGATGAGACCACTAACCTGACTCTCGCACCTCCCGAATCGGCTTCCTCACACTCCTGGAATCTCTGAATCTGCTATGCAATATCCTCTCTAACCACTATAGCAGCAAGTACAAATGAGGTGGCAATGTGGGCCTACAGCTATATATAAGCCCTTTTTTCCAAACTTCCAGACTCAATTCTGGGAGCTCCGAGCGTCCATTTTTCGATCCGTCTTCAGCCACTGGCTCAACACCCTGTCATCTACATCAAGACAGTCCCCGGGCCATTTTTCATCCTTATCCCTTGGGGGCCATTTTTTCATACCCCGTTCAGGTACGCATGCTTATGTTCAAAATTATCAAATACAAGGTTATATGTTTGATTATCTTCAGATATTTTTCACGTCGGGTTTTTGGTTGTCATGTTTGCAGTTACTTGGTCATCACCCACCAGCGTGACCCCTTCAGGTACATAATTGAAACTGGCATGTAATCATTCCCTCTGAATCTCAATTGCATCTCCAGTCACACCCTCTGAAATTTGACTTTAGGGTCCCTATATCCATCTTTGCAGTACTGTCACCTCCATTGCATTTTGAGTACTGTCACCTGGTAGCATTCTCCGCCACATGAGTTTTCCCCTTCATATCCCCCCTTGGCACTTTGACACTCATGTTGTTTTCAACCTTTAGGGATGGGAGTCTCAATAGTCTTACATCATGTCACAAATTAGCCAAATACTCCTTCTCCTGATTTTGCTAGCCTACCCAATGGACTCCCAGGGCACTTCCTCATGGTTTTATTTTGACTGCACTCCCGCAACACCATTTACCATCCATTTCATCGACCGTTGGTTTTCCCATCTTCAGATTTCCCTCCATACATTTCCCTACTACAGAAACCCGCCTATGGGACCCTGACCCTCCACTTGTTTTTTTACACCAACTTGCGCCATCCTCAGGCCAAGCCATCTTACACTGGGGCACCCGTTTCTGTATCTGCATTATTATCCCCACTGATTTTTTTAATTCTTTTTGTAATTAAGCCATTGTTTCCATCATTTTACATAGCTTTTTGTAGTCACTTTTGGCGACCTTCTTGGAAAACGCAACCCATGTTTCCCTTGGTTGGAGCATTCCTTATCACCTACCCCTATTGACATCATCCATAAACTCTGAGTATCCCACAGGCCACCTACCTCTACTCTCTAAGTTTGATCACTTTTTCTCGCCTCTGGCACAACTTATCCCACGTCTCGTTGTCCCCCTGACACTCGACCTAGTTGAATGGTTTTGGTCACTTATACTTCGCATATATCCTCAACCAAGGGTATTCTTGAGTCTCCACGCATCTTGACTTCATCCATGTACCTCCTAAGTTCCTGACCTCACCTAGTGGATTTCATGAAGCCCTTTTCTTCTTGGAGTCGCGTCTCCCTTTTTGTCGACATCAACACAGTTTCCAAAAGGGAAACAATATCTTGACTCTCATTACCCTTACAATGAGGAGTCTCGGATGGCACATGGAGAACCATCATTGCTCTCTGCTATCATTGACCCCCATAACTTTTGACTTCAACACTTTCTCATGTTACGGTGGGTCTTACTTTGCGACTATTGCAGTTGTTTTTTATATTTTTCGAAGACCTCTAAACTTTGTTGGGATATCGATGCCCACAGAATCTGTGATACTTCTTACAGGTATCATTGCCTACTTTTGAAAGTATTATTCCTCATCAAAATTGACCTCTGCCTTTATCAAAACCTCCCCTGAGGGCACTGCAGTTGTCTACATCAACACACAGTTTCAGTTACTGTACAACACCCATTTTTTTTTAGTTACATGACACGAGCATGGGGCATGCCCACCTCATTTGTACACAATTTTTTTTTCCACACTTTGTGAAAGGTTGGGTCCTACAGGTCCCCTTCTCCCTCCAATGGGTCACTCTTGATACTCTCACTATCGCTCTTTCTTACAACGGTACTCTCAGTAGAAGAAACATTGATGAATTTCGGCTATCTGTATGCTCCTAACCTCATCCATCAGGGGGCATATGTTATCACTGAAATTTCATCCTCAAATGGTTACATGAATATAGCATCTTCAAATAGTTATGAGTTCACCCATGAACAAAAATTACCAAAAAATCATTTCCAAAAGGTCCAAAACTATACAACCAGATATAAAATCAAGATGCCCTATGACTACACAGGGCGCACGCGCACATGCGCCATCAAGAAATGTAGCAAAAGTGCATATGTGTACGATGCACGACTATGGATTCTAAAAGCCACGCACACCTGAGAACGATGCATTTATGATGTTGGTCGGCCTCCCACCCACTTCTGGTTCAGCTTCCAAGTCGATTTGAAATCCAAATCTCAGCTAGATCTAGCTGGGTGGCTAGTCAAAGACCTAAAGGTGCCCTAAACAACCCCTTTTCACACTAAACGTTGGTTGCACAATACCTCAAAGTAGTGCTATAAAACAGGGCCATGGGTGCACTACATTTTCAAGGAATTCATTTGTAAGGTTATGTTGTTGCTATTCTCTTGGGGAAACCTCTTTTCTCATCAAGAGCATACTAGCACCATTCCATTTGGGAAATCCACATCACCTTTTGAGTGGATTAGCTTGGGATTCTTTCACCATTTCTTTCAAGTTTTCAAGTTGTAAGAAGAGCTCAATATTGGGGGTCCAAGAGCCCTCCCTTGGAGTAAGAAGGGACCCAAAGTCCCCTTTCTCTTTTGTTTTTTCTTTTAACTAATACAATCCTTTCCATTGGTGACATGAGTCTTGTTTGTTTCTTGTTCTTATGTCCTTATGAGCAATAGTTTAATTATTTTTTCCCTTTCTAGTTTAATTCTTAGCTTAGTCTTTTATGTTTATTCTTCTAACCCTTTCCTTTACTGTTGTCTTGCTTAGCTAACCCAACTAAGCTTGTAAGCACCTCTATTTTGCTCATTTAGGTGACAAAAGAGGCTCAACACTCTGTGCGTAGATCTGTTTCTCTAGTGCGTAGTACTCTACTTAGTTTGACAAGCTCTGTGCTAAGAAAAAGAAGTCAGGTCTGAAGAAAAGAGGTAAGATCTGAAAGATTTGTGCTCTAAGAAAGGTAAAAGTGAGAATTTTTTATTAAAAGAGGTAAGATCTGAAATCTTTGTGCCCTGATAAAGGTAAGAATATTGAAAATTTCTAGATCTGGAAGATTTGTGCTCTGTAGAAGTAACATAAGTGGAAATTTTTGTTTCAACAGTATGGATCTAGCTATGTTTGATAGATTCTATCCTAGCTTGAAAACTAGGGTATTAATAGATGAAAGAATATTTGATATGAGTAGATCTGATAAGAATAGTGAAAAGTATGTTATACATATGCATAGAAAGAATGTTTGGACTAATAAGTGTATGCATGATCCTAGAAAGAAATGTTTCCAGGTTAGCTACCATGATCCTAGCGTGGAGTACAGGAAAGGTTGGGGATCATTTAAAAGAAAAAGAGGATTAGCCCTCTATTACAGTTGCAGAAGACCGAGACATCTTGCTAAGGAATGCCCTGGGAGAAGACCCAATTGTCTTTATTGTAAATCTATGAACCATGAAGTATTGGATTTCTCTAGAATGATTTCTAAGGTTTAAAGAATGAATATGAACCAAGAAAACCCTAAGGCAGATCCAGAAACTAAGATTATGAAAGAATCACAGAAAGAATCACAGAAAGTATTGCTACAGATGAAAGAAACCATGAATGACCACTGACATGGCAGATAATCAGAGATCTTCAAAGAAAAAGAATGCCTTGAAGAAAGAACAAGGGACTTAGACATTGGTTGTGTTCTAGATGAGGAAACACAGGTGAATATAATGACAGAGNGGATCATTTAAAAGAAAAAGAGGATTAGCCCTCTATTACAGTTGCAGAAGACCGAGACATCTTGCTAAGGAATGCCCTGGGAGAAGACCCAATTGTCTTTATTGTAAATCTATGAACCATGAAGTATTGGATTTCTCTAGAATAATTTCTAAGGTTTAAAGAATGAATATGAACCAAGAAAACCCTAAGGCAGATCCAGAAACTAAGATTATGAAAGAATCACAGAAAGAATCACAGAAAGTATTGCTATAGATGAAAGAAACCATGAATGACCACTGACATGGCAGATAATCAGAGATCTTCAAAGAAAAAGAATGCCTTGAAGAAAGAACAAGGGACTTAGACATTGGTTGTGTTCTAGATGAGGAAACACAGGTGAATATAATGACAGAGAGAACTTGGGAAGCTATAGGGAGGCCTTCTATGATTCCTTCATTAGGAGGAACAAGACTATTCAAAGGAAAGTTGATAAACCTATGTGGAAAGCTCACTCGGATACGTATGAATGCCAATGGAACTTCGACAGAGGAAGATTTTGATATTATTAAATTTGTTGAGAACAGTGCCCCATTTACCATGCTACTGGGAAAACCTTGGATTGAAAGAGATCAGGCCAGAAGGCAAGAATAAGAGGAAGTTTTAGAACAACAGAAGCAAGAGTTAAAAGAATTCATGACTAGAAGGATCACACACTTGATTGAAGAACAGAAGAACAGATCGAAGTTATTTAACAGAGACCCGGATGTTGAAGTTGCAAGAACACTAGAAGACCCACAGAAGATTGAAGTACCTATTCCAAATAAAGAAGAAGGATCACCTTGTTGACGGGCAAAATTGACCTCTCATCAACTGGAGGGGTGGATCCAGTCCGGGGTTGTCTAAATAACCCAAGCCGTTTGCATTAATCCACTCCGACGGGTTTAGCGGTTCCGTTAGCTGATCTAAGTCCTAAGAAAACGAAAGAAAAACTAAGCTAAAGAAACTAATCTAAGTGAAAAAACAACTACTGCAAACTATGTACAAATCTAAAATATATATACAGTTTTCTAACTAATATTATAAAACAATAATTCTACTTATTAAATGTTCAGTTATCAATACAATTATATTTCTATGATATGTACAGTATTCACAGATTGCAATTTTTTAATCGAAAACCTGCAAAAATCATGTATGAATTGACAGCGAAGCTATTGTTCAATATTTTTTTATTTTTTATAACTTTTATAAGCAGGAAGTAAATTGACAGCTATATAACTAAGCAAAAAGAATAGTAATCTGTGCTAAGAAATGAAATGATAGCTATCCAACTAAGTAATAAAAACAACAATATGTATTACATATCTGTCTAAACTACAGTGAATCCTTATATTAATTAAACTACTAGAATAAAATAACAAACTGACCTGAAATTATTGCCTCCTACTTGTCCTGCGCATCAGCATCTGTGTTCATTGTTGTTTGGTGGGGGAAACCCGCACCAGATTTTCCAAAAGATTCTTGTAAACAGGAAGAAGGGACGCTCTTGAATACGAATGATAGAACAAACAAGAGATATAGCAACAACAATTTTATAGTTTACAGATCATCACATTTAGATAAATCCCAGTGCGAAGATTTGTACATAACTGTTCATTTAACAAAGAAGATAAACCTTCTATTCATTAAATTAAAACAAGGTAATTGTTGTAAGTAAAATGAGATACATCAAATATGGATAGAACTTAATTCATATAGCATCAACCTGTAACAAATCTTGATATCTAAAGTAGTCAATAATTTGATTACAAATTAAAATGCACAGAAACTTGAACAAAAGTAAGATAAATTGAAGCTAAAGCCATACAACAAATCCACTTCTATTCGAGTTTGTATAATCATCAGCCCATAGTCTCTGTTCTCCCAACAGTGATGGATTGTTTACAAAAAATAATAAGTATATAAAGGCCACAGGATGAAACATCCCCTGTCGAAAATATCAAAAACTGTTTGCAAAAAATATGGGAACAATCTCCCAGATTCCTATTTCTGCCTAAGACTAACAACCTAATCCCAAAACTATGTAACAAAAAGCATGTTCTAAAATTCCATTATCGATCCAACTCCCATTGGAATTCGTATGTACCTGTAGATGCACAAAAATAAACGATTTTAGATTGTATTTAATTGTAAAATCAACAGAAATTCAAATTTTATGACTAGCTACAGAATCTCACGATTCTGTAGCTGGTCATATTTACAAACAAAATCGTATTAAATTAATCCAACAGAAATGTATGTGATCTATCAAACAAATCATTTATTACTAATTCAAAGAAAACAAAATCGTTCATGCTAATTCAAAACAAACAGAATCATTTTTGCATCAATTCAATCAAAACAGAACTATATTCGATTTATCAAACAAAACTTTTATACTAATTCAAAGAAAACACAATCGTTTATGCTAATTCAAAACAAACCAAATCATTCTAAAATCAATGTTGAAATGACATACCTTGGCTGTAGGGATACGATTCGATCAGGATAATTTCGAGTTAACAATGGCAGTGGATGCCTCAACATTTTTGAACACGATAGAACCTGTGGTCTTTTGTCTCTTATCATTAGCTTGCAGTCTATCATTTTCCTTAGACAACACAGTCACCCGGTCCTCCAAGGACTTAATTTTGGATTGAAACAGAGGGACATATGTCTAGTATAGTTGGAGCCATGAGTTTCATTCATCGCATTGTGGTCAATCAGGCTGTGGCATTACAGGTGAGGCATCTTTTAAATTACCATGGGTTCCACTGTCAAACTTGATCCCGAGGAAGTTAGGGTCATCCTTAAGGCACGGTGGGAGGTTAGATACGTAGTCATAGGGTTCAAAAGAATAGAGGTCATGTGAGTATGGGTACTCCTCAGTCAGAAATCCCTCAATCTCAGAATCCAAATCTTCACTCAAAACAATAGGCTTCTGGTTTGTGTTTTGTTTGGGCTTATTACGAGCACACCTAGATATCCAATGTGTAGCCTTCTTTCCCTTGCTATTGACATCGGTATTACCCTTGCCCTTTTTTTCTTGCAGGCTTCTTAATAGTCTTAGCATTGTCTTTCGAACATGGGTCAGGCAGGGTGTCGGGTAGGTCAGCGTTGGGGTAGTTCGAGGGTTCGACAACGGGTAGGAGGGTAGGAGGTGGCACGGCAGGCCCGACAAGGGTTTCGGTGACCACAGTCTTGTCCACTTGACTACATTTAGGAGTGGCAAAGCCATTCCTCAATAAGAAAACTTCCCAACAGTCACCACTCAACCTCAAATGATGAACAATGACGATTTTAATCAAATAGTGATGGAAGAGGCTGGAGTCAGCCTTCTCCCTCTTAAATCATTTAGCCATTTTATACAGACTGTGTAGGAGGTAGTGAGGCATATTCAACGGGAAATATATGAAATTCATAACCAGTCGGAGATGGTAAAGAAACACTAAACCATATCTACCTTCGCAAGTAACGAATTGCTTAATAATGGCCAATAAATCATGCCATCGAGATTTAAGGGTTGTGACCGGAATACCTTTGTCACAACTGATAATTTTCCTCGAGGTAAACAGGAGCGGCCATGGCACTTCATCCACCTTTGAATTCTTAAACCATTTCTGCCCCTTAGCTAGCAAACCAGTGGCTGAGTTGAGGAATTCTTCGTTCAATTCGAGTTGGATGTCTCCAACTTTGGCCCTACATCCATCGAATGTGAGGGAAAACTGTTGAGCAGCTACGAGGTTGAAACCCTTGAATTGTTTTAATGAAAACTAACCATCCATTACTCTCCAAGTCCTCACGAGCGTTATCAAATAACAGTAGTGTTTGGACGCCATTGGGTTCTATGCACACTATAGGGGCCATAGGAGAGAGCACACAGTCAGCAGCGTAAACGGTAAGGGGGTTGGACAGGGTAGACACAGGACCAATTTACCGCAGGTTTTCCCAAAACAGACAGAGGTAGCCCGAGGTGCAAGGCAGACGTTAATGCTAATGTGTACGAGGGTGGTGGAGTGAATTGAAACGATGTAAAACATTCATGTTGGCATGTACAATCGACGGAGCCTTGGTAATAGTTTCATTCAAATCACAATCAAAGTATTGTAAACCAAATATCAAATGGATTATTACATGATCGCATGACCAAAACTTGATCCAAATGTTCAAATCAACAATAGCATTTGTATGATATGAAAGAACCACTATATCGAACATTGAACCAAGGATTTAATCACAAATTTAATGCGTTCTATGAAACCATTGCACCAAGGATTTAATCAAAGACACCATAAATCATTGCATCATGAACTTATAAATTGAAACCATATTAACAAAATTGCAAAGTGAATAAAGGTTTGGTGTTTTGACAAATGTATGACCATTATTGAGTTAGAGGTGAAATGACCACATGAACAAAAAGATCTGTAATAATCCAAAGATTATTTTAACGCTATCAACATGACTTCCAGCTCAAGGTTTTCACGCTTGCAGTGGTGAAAAACGAAAACGAAAGGCAGGTGTGTGAATGTGAAAAATAATAGTGTCGTTTTGTTTAAAGAATTGCGATGAGTATTGAGGGTTCAAAACCCTTGTGTAGGCAGCTTGTAAGGAAAAGATAAAAAATGCAAAATGGTTGCCAACACACCCCTGAATCTTAGGAAAGAATCTCAACAACGCGAAATAACTATGCCAAAAGAAGATAAGAATCAGAACAGAGAAAGGCATATCGAGAAGAAGCTCACTGGGAAGAAGGCTAGAAATCTAAGTAAGAAGAGAGCTAAGATCGACAAGTTGCAGAACGTTCCAGAGGGAACCTCACAAAAGGGAAATTTTCAAAATTGGAGATTCCTCATGATATCATAACAGCGTCACATGGCACTTCGCCATGGTGAAGCAATATAGTTGTTGTGGATATTATAACCATTAGACCAACGCTACGAATGGTTAGAAAGGAATTTATGGTCAGACAGTTCACCATCCAACCATTGGGACCGTGCCATAACGGATAGAACATAGTTAATGAAGGCTTCTAACCCATTGCAAGATATCCCTTGCTAAGATACCTATTTATCCCATCGCGCCATGCACCGAGAACACTTTTTCCAACCGAGAGTTTGAGCCTGCAAACTAAGTTGATTTTGCATAGTGATCATCGTGCTCTTACCACCATGACCAACATGTAGACTATCCTCACCTATGATGACTTCGACTTCCTCATAGCAGCCCTACAAGATGCTTCACTGGAAATAGAAGAGAAACAAGAAGCAAAGAAAGAGGAGATGTATGATCGAATTGAGACTGATCTCTGAGGGGTACAGTAGGCCCTATAGTCCATCCGCACAGTCTCCACTATGTTGGAAGAACCAGAATTGGGAGATGATCCAACCCAACTCCACCGCCTAGCCGATATAGGTGAAGCTCACCTTCGACGAGCATAGGAAGAAACAGAGAAAGCCACCCAGTCTTTGACACAAGTACAAGGAGTACATGTAGAGAAACACAGTGATGAAGAATAGGAAAAGCCTTCTCTCCAAGCGAAGTTTGATGAAGAAAAAGCACAACTACAACAAGAAAAGGAACAGTTGCTCACGAAGAAAATTGAAGTAAAAGAAGCGGTCAATAGAGAACTCCACTCTGTGACAGTCTTAGAAATCAAGGCAAAAGACTAAGTTACACAGTAGGTGAACCAACTCGCAAAATCCATCCAGCAGCTACAACAACGCATAGAATATTTGGAGCTACACACTGTACCTGAGAACCCACAATATGTAAGAGACCAAAGAGAAGCAATCACCCAGAGCGCAGTTGAAAGGCTACAGGCTCTTACCCTGAAATGGAAGAAACTCATTGATCGTAGTGCACATACCTATGAACACCTGACAGAGAACCTGGAACTAAAGGAACTAGAGTCGCAGCTCCAAGAGGCGAAGTATCAAGACGAAATGATACAAGCGCAGTTGAAGCCCCTGTCAGTTGTGGAAAGAATGAAGTGATCCCAAGAGAAGCGGAACACCCAACAACAGATCCACACTATCTAAAGCAGAGTTATGGAGGTAACTCAAAAACTCCAACCTGTACAAGAAAAGGCTTACCATTTTTTTACAGAGGTAGAAGGCCAAGGAGAAGAGCTAGAGTAGGTTGTCACTACAGCTGAACAACATCTAGAGGGACCTATCAATGATGCATTCATCCAAGAGTTCGTTGAGTAGGAGGTCATAGCACAACAACAATTCGAAGAAGATCAAGCCAATTTCAAGGCATTTGAAGCAGAACTAGTTAGACCAGAGTGACTTGGGACGAGTCACAGGTGAGTGTTGGGGGCCTGTTGGCCCTTGACCAAGTTTTGAGGGTTCTTGGTCATGTTTGACCATTTTGAACTTCGATAGATTGTCGAAGGCGGAGCGCAAGATGAAGCATAGATCGTGGGATATCATCCCCTTTTTGGGTCCTTCTTGGGATTTGGGAATATGTAACAGGTATGGGAATGTGGGCCCATGGGTTTACCCATGCTTAGGCCTATTTTGTAATATATAAATAGATGTCTATGCGATGTAAGAAGAAGAGAAAAAAGAAGAAGAAGAGGCATCTATGTGATGTTGTGCTAAGTGCAAGTGTGGTTTGTAAATGCTTTGTGCATACTGTGAGAGCCTTGTAGAGCTAAGTGCAGGTGGTTGTAATAGACTATGAAGGGCTTTGTGTTGTAACACAAGGAAGAAGGATCTAGTGAGCTACGAAGATCTTTTGTCCTATGCGGAGTAGGGTTTTGCAGCTTTGTGCATATAACCTATTGAAGAAACTAATAAAGAAGAATAGTTGGTGGACGTAGCCCCAGGGTGGGGGTGAACCACTTATATGATGTGTTGCACTGCTTTGTGCGATGTGTTGGTGTATTTATGTGTTATTTTCTAAGTGCTTGGTATAGATGGATAGATAGATTTGTTTATGCTTTGTTCTTATGATGAATATGGATGATAGATATGATATAGGTGAATGTGCTTAGTTCTTGAATCTGCTAGATCTGATCCATTTATTTAAGCTAAGTGCTTAAATACATTAGATCAGAGTGAATGTTGCGATGCTTTGTTTTCTCTGCAGAGTAGATATTGGTTAAATAATGATGAACTAATGATGCTAAGTGCTCTATCAAGTATTATAATCACATATTTGTGTCCCAACTAAGGTTGCAAACAGCTGAGTCTTGCAACGACCCCTGCCTCTACCTCAAGGGAGATTTCACCTTCTTCGCAGGTGTTGCTGAAAGGGATTGTAGTTAGGGTTTTGTTGGTGAGTTATTGTAGCGTTGAACCCTGGGTCTACCCCTGTTCCAAAAAATGGTTCCGTTGTTTGGACCTGAAACTATGATTGTGGGGAACTAAGGAAGAAGAATCTTTGTGCAAAGATCCAACCTGGAATTGTGAAATCTCTGTGCATAGATTTGTTGCTCTAGTGCGCAGTACTCTACTTAGTTTGAAAAGCTCTGTACTAAGGAAAAGAAGTATGATATGAATAAAATAGGTAAGATCTGAAAGCTTTGTGCTCCGAGAAAGGTAAAAGTGATAATTTTTTATTAAAAGAGATAAGATTTGAAAGCTTTGTGCTCTGATAAAGGTAATGATATTGAAAAGTTCTATATCTAAAAGCTTTGTGCTCTGTAGAAGTAAGATAAGTGAAAATTTTTGTTTCAACAGTATGGATCTAGGTATGTTTGATAGATTCTATCCTAGCTTGAAAACTAGGGTATTAATAGATGAAANAAGATTTGATATGAGTAGATCTGATAAGAATAGTGAAAAATATGTTATACCTATGCATAGAAAGAATGTTTGGACTAATAAGTGTATGAAGGATCCTAGAAAGAAATGTTTGCAGGTTAGCTACCATGACCCTAGCTTGCAGTACAGGAAAGGTTGGGGATCATTTAAAAGAAAGAGAGGATTAACCCTTTGTTACAGTTGCATAAGACCAGGACATCTTGCTAAGGAATGCCTTGGGAGAAGACCTAGTTGTTAAGCCCTAATATTGGATCATTACCCCTTAATTGGGGCATATTATATTAGTATTGTTATTTTATTTATGTCGGCTTTAGGCCATTAGTTGTAATTATACCTCCTAGTCTCCTATATATACCAAGGAAACATTTTCATTTTGAATCATCTTGTACTTGAACATTTAAGTGGGGTAAAAGGAGGTTTCCCCCTCGAAG
>SNQJ01S0158617.1:0-21972 GCA_010110895.2 Picea sitchensis
GAAACCCATGTACAATATGTAAAATGGGAAGTGTTATCACACGGATTGTAGCTTGGACAAATCCCAACCCAAGTCACAAAGCTGAGACAACTACGAGAGTACCTACCCACTGTCACCTCAAATAGACACTCCCCTCCCTTTAGTGATGATGAAATCACCATAAGGGGGGAATCCCAGTGACCCTAGGGGGTTTGAGATGGAAAGTGTGAGAATGTTTGTTGAACACCCCTATAGGTCAAGATTGAAGGAGGAGTAAGGTTTGAGAATGAGCCTTGTAGATGGAGAATGGTTGCCAAGTGTAGCGTGCTTGCAAAACAATATTAGCCCTGCCCAGAACAAGACAAATGATAGATATACAAGCCTTAAACCAAAAAGAATCAAGTAAGAAGCCTTGCTGTCCCAAATTGCAGCAGTATGGAAATATATATATCAACAACAAATGATAACAATAGCTGCAAATTTAACCATCCAAAATCTAGTACAAGATATCAGAAATAAAGCTAGCAATGACTAGTCAACTTCCAATGGTTAGAGCAAGACTTTGATGGAATTAAGGTTTTTTATTAAGTGTTATCAGCAAGTTATTATAACAGCCAAGTGGTTGTAGAAAACAATTGCTACAACAACAAGATCTAGCCACAAAAATCAACCAGTAAACCATCCAAATGATAGCCAATAACTAGTAGAACAATTACCAAGGTTCAGAAGTAAATTTCAGAGGTAAATTAGAGAGAAATAGATGATGAAAAAATGATTTTTCAGCATCCCTAATGGCCGTAGCATTAGTTTGTAACAAAAAAGAGAATTACTTGGCTAAGGTAGACAACCTTAGGGCACAAAGAAGCCTAAAGCATGAAGATTTGATTCCAACTTGAATAATTGGAATATCTTAAAAATTTACGTATACCAATGCAATGATTTTATATCTTCATTGCAAATTAGATTAGTGCCTTATCAATTGGGTTGGAGTCTCTTGTGTAAGAGCTAGTTTTGTTACTTCTCTAGGGGTGTAAGCCCTTTTACTCCCTAGAGCAAACAAAACTAGCTAGGTAAATCTAGGAGGGTGTAAGCCCTTTTACTCCTCCTAGAAACCTTTGCAAAAAAATAGCTTATTCAAAGATAACAAGGTAGACGTGATGGAGGGTGTATGGACATATACTCATCCAAGGGTCTAGATAAATCGATGCTTGAAACAAGAAGAAACCAAACAATAAATGTAGAAATTCCTTACCAATTCCAAGAATAACATGAATAAACCCTTCTTTATCAAGTATATTCCACCAAAATACCAAGAACAAGCCTTCCAAGATATAAAGTCTTAGTTATCTTTACCAATATGAAAAGTACTAGCATCCAAGAGACATTGAAGAGAGAGATAGAGAAAAATGCCCAAGTAGGGTGAAAATTTCAACCATCAAGTATGTAATTCTCAAGTGAGTTATCGTCCAAATGAAAGTGACAAGACCTTTATTTATACAAGGTCTTGTAAAAATCCACTTTATCTAAAGTCAACCACAAATTAGGGAGGTTGACCTCCTCTATTTGCCCTTTACAACTTAAAATTCAAAAATACAAAAATAAAATCCCCTTTTAGTGGTGATGTCATGCCCTAAAGGGTGATGTGAGGCCTCTAGGAGAGATATTTTGACCTAGGATGAAGACTGTTGGGCCTCCAAAGGCCATAAACCCTGCCAAAAAATGCTCTAGTGCATGCCAAGTGTGTCTCTCTACATCAAACCATGCCACATCACCATCATTTGTGAGAAACCCCATCAAAACTCTAGCCCTCATGTGACGTATAGGGCATCGAAGGTGATGTTTTGGACCTTCCAAGGCTAACGTTGGGGTGTAAAAGGTTGGAACATGCACATCTCATGGTGTCCAAGTGCCTCCAAAGGCAACGTTCCTCTTCCCATGTGTCCAAGGAGAGGGGGCGCATCATCCAACCTGTGGGCTTCATGCCTCAATGAAGGTGCAAGTGACCTTGTGCCTCCATGAAAAAGACTTCCACTTGTCAAAACCCTACAAAGACAAACAAATTCGCCCTCCAAGGGTCCACAAGTCACACATATCATGCCAAGTAAGCCATATCTAATAAAAGAACCACCCAAACATGTGCATCAAATCCCTCCTTTTCAAAATAAACAAATGCTCAAAGACCTTATACAACTTGCCAAATTTAAGTATGGGAGGGTTGTCATGGTGCCCTATTGGGTCGATCATTCCCTAAGTCAAGGAGTGTTTCCTAGGAAGACTCTCTCTAAGTCATGCAAAAGAGTATGAGGTGGATGGGGGTGTAACTTTTGTCTCATTTATGGGCGCCTTTATAGAGGGTGCACTTGCTCTTGAGTTACCAACTATTTAGGTGTTATTTTTCCCAGACCCTTTCTTAGCCATCTTTCCAATCCTTACTTTCATTTATTTGTAATTTGCTATTTCACTTTATAAGGTTTCAAGCTTTAGCATTTGCAATTTGGGACCAGGGCTAGCACTGAGTAGGTAGAGCTCAAGTTGGACTGGCTTTTGATGGTCCTTATTTGCCATGTTCACTTTCTTTTCAACATTAGTTTCTTCTTCTTGTATAGCACTTGCTATCTTCCTCCGGGCCGTCAACCCCTCTTCTCATGAAATGAGGTACAAGCCCTTCTTGGGTCAATAATTCCTGAAAACCCAAAAGATGAGGAAACAAAGGGAAATGAGTGTGGAAAATGGTAAGTATGGACGGGAGTGGTACAATGACTTTTCAAGGAGACTCCTGAGTAGCAACCCTATCCTCGAGGGTGACCCACTTGCTAGGACGACATCTCAACCACCAAGGTGAAATGAGGCAAAATGCATAATTTCCAAGCAAGCATTTTCAAAATCAAGAAAGGACCTTTTGCAATATGTTCAAATGCTTCATTTATTAAAATGACGCTTATCACAACACCAGACTTGTTACCTCATGGAGCAAGACCTGATATCCTCTGTGAGCCAAGCTGGGTGTGGTGGATGTGGTTACCATCGATCAGATGGTGATGTGTGGTGAGTGGAGGGCTCTTCCTGCTGATCTGCCTCTCGGTACTCCATACCTACAACATGCGGGCCTCGAGATATCATCTCCTTAGTTATCCCTAGAAATGGGGGATAACAAGAAGAACAAATGATGACCAGAAAAATGAGAAGAATAAAAGCAATAACCACAAGGATCAACCCTTTGAACTGTTGCATTTCTTGTTTTTTTGACATGGAAGCTTTGCTTGTTGTAATATTGTTGCTGAAATTACAATATTAATCATTAGAAACCCAAATCAAAACCCATCATGCAAAACCCATGTTTTGAGCTGCAACTTGTACAACAGATTTAGTTTCAATGCAATACAAAAATAATGGATGGGAAAAATGATCATATTGTCCAATCATCAATTTCCATGATTGTCAAAACTGAAGATATATGGCCACAATATCCCCGAAAATGCCCAGAAAATCCTTGAAATCTGCCTAGAACATCATCGAAATCTGTTTGGAATGTCCCTGAAATATGTCTGGAATGTCTTGGGGACGACTAGCAAGCCCCTGAGTCCCCTATGGAGTTCCCAACAATTTGGGGATGTTTCCTAAGGGTCCTCAAGTCCTCAAAACGTGGGAACTTCAGATACGTGGGTTTTTTTGTGGGGGATGGGTCCCTGTGCAACATAGGATGTATTTTCATAGTTTCTCTACAAAATGTTTCTTGCAAGTCTTTGCCTTGCGAAACACTTTACCTTGAATATCATATAATTGCATTCATTTTCTCTTTAATTTTCAGTTGGGGAGACTTGGAGATTCGTTTACCATTGATGAGGTGTCCATGCCCCCTTGGTATTGCAAGTTACTATGGGGTAAACCGATACTAGCACAATGTGAACCAAAAATGCTATTTGTCTAACCTCGTGTATTGAGAGAAAAGTGAGGCCTTTCCTTGAATTGGAAGTAAGTCCCCTATGATTGGTAGGTCTTTTGGGGTGCATCTAGAATAGGTCCTTGTAAACCAAAAATTTAATTTGCCGAACCTCATGTATTAAGAGAAAAGTGAGGCCTTTCCTTGAATTGGAAGTAAGTCGCCTATGATTGGCAGGTCTTTTGGGGTGCTTCTAGAATAGGTCCTTGTAAACCAAAAATTTAATTTGCCGAACCTCATGTATTAAGAGAGAAGTGAGGCCTTTACTTGAATTGGAATCAACTCCCTTGTGATTGATAGGTCTTGAGGCCTTCACTTGTAGTGAGCAAATTCAAATGTTTAATATAGTTGTATGGTAACAAACATTTTAGCATGGGAAAATTGCATCCTACCTCAGTTTTATTTCAGGATTACTGAATTCTAAACTATTTTTATCCATTTAAATTTCAAACTATTTAAGTCTATGTCGATATGCCAGTACCGATTCTAATAGTTTTGCTAATTTTATATTTCCTTTGTCTAACTGTTTTAAATGTAATACTTATATTGGTGAACTTTATACTTGTCTTAGTGAACTTTATACTTTATACTGTATGAATGTATGAATACTTATTTTACAATGAATAGTTTCTTAGTAAAATATACCGTGGATGGCATGCTTCATGTATCTTATTCCTACCATTATGTTGATAAACTGGACACAAAGTTTTGGCATGAATAATTCATTGATATTAATAGAATTTCCATTACTAATTTATCTTGTAATACCAGGTCTATACTTACGAAAGACGGAGACCTTAAGTTTTTAGTAGAAAAAAGAAAACATTAGGTATCAAACTCAATGAAGAGGTTTGTCGAAATTTTGGATCTAGGGATATTAATCCAGATCTGAAATTTCACCCCTTCATAGAGGTTTTGCCGAATCTAATCCTTAGGTATGATCTGAAATATATAATTACATCAGTGAACAACAACCAAGTACTTCATTGTAGTCCCAATCACAAGGCGGCTCAATAAAAAAGATACAAAACAATTGTACTTCACTGCCACCAAATTACAGCCTTTAGGGCACACTTTTTCATGCATATAAAAGATCTGAAATAACTTCATTACAATAGAATTTACTGTATTAAATCTGCACCCTTATCTTCAAGACATGTGTTAAGTCTATGAAAATTTCAGCCCTATATTATATAAAATCAGCATGAACAACTAGTGTTGAATATTTACCCAATCAAGAATACAACGCATAATGAAAATGAAATCTGCAAGGATACAATTGTTGGACATCTAAAACACTTCATTTATATATAAGAGATCATGTACATGTATATACTTACAACTTATTACAATCTGGTATAATTTCAAGCTCCCCAAATTCTAGCTAAGGAAACCATGAAAACCCTAGCCACTAACTCCTCTTAGCTAGGAATTAATCCTAGCCAAAGCTGGTTTCTTCATCAAAGACCCTCTTTGCTTCCTACACTTGCATCTCACAAGTGTGCAAGGTGTTTCCTCATCATCTCCTCTTCAACAAGCACAAGTAGCATTGGGGTTTTGAAAACCCTAGTTTTCTTCTCTCACAAGAGCTACAAGAACAATGCTTATTTATCCTCTAGGGTTTGTCACAAACTTTAAAACTAACTTCTTTGCTCCCAGTTAAGGTTAAACCTAACCTAGAATTATATGAGCGTCTGAGACAATACATTGAAGATAATGAGAGAGAGAATATTGTTCTCCATTCCTCACATTTCTAATACAAGTTTGCGATGGACAAATCCACAAGATCAAGTATCATCTCAATCTCTCTCTCTTGAACCCAGATTGCATAGGGACGTCTCCCTTGGACTAGCCCTCCTAAATAGAAAGAGCCCCCCCATCGAGGTGACAGTGGGTGGGGAAGCTCATGTTACGCCGGTTTCAAAGCCTTGACTCAAGCTATCTAAGCCTCTCCTACAAATCGTGCGATAACAGGACAAATCCACAAGATCAAGTATCATCTCCAATCTCTCTCTCTCTCTCTCACACACACACACACACACACACACACACACACATACACTGTGTAACGTCCCCAGCCACGAACAGGTCGGGCAACGCCACCACTCAGACACTTCACTTAGCTCTGATACCAATTTGTAACGTCCCCTGCCACCAACAGGCCGGGCAACGCCACCACTCAATACAGACACAGAGTTACTGCTACCATACAGACTCAAATGGATTTAATAGTAATTCATACATGCAACAGAATACATGATAACATTCAAGAATCACAGACATGCATAACATATATAATTAAGCACGAGAATGGTACTTATCTTTTAATTGGAGTAAAACAACCAACTGCGTGCAGACCTTCCACGAACCTCCCAGCCTTAGACCGTACTGCTCATCACTCTCAGCAGTAGGTCACCCTCGAGTTGGGACTAAACTCAACCGAGCAAGTGATTCCTAGGCTAGGCAAGGTCAATAGGAAGTCACACAGTTTAAGAGGAAGGATTCTCTCCCAGGAGCCACTTACGCTCATTGCTCACAAACTTTCATTTCCCACATGCCTGTCCCACCCTGAGAGTATACACCTTCACTGTTACACAGTCCATCAACTGCTCCACCTCCCTTACCTTGGGCTTCAACAACAGGCTAGATCGGAATTCTTAGAGCTCTATAGCAGCTACGAGACTCCCTCCAGGAGAACTTACCTCCTCAGCACACTCTCTCACCTGGAGAGAGTTGCCCACAGGCCTGACAACCTGCTTCTTCAACCATGGGCTTCCCAACCCGCTTATTCAACCCACAATAGCTAATTCGGGTAAGGTAAGGGACGACCCAGTAATTACAGAGGTGCAAAATGGTCACATGTTCAACAATTGCGGAAATGGTTGGCTGCGGCTTGCTTAGTGTGTGAGTGAACTCATGAGAAGGAAATGGGGCAGACTGGTCTACCTAGCCAAGATGGTGAAAGCGGGAGAGCCAAAACTCTTTGCATGAACCCCCGTCCCTGAGTGCCTGCGTGAGTCCTGCGTCGTGCCCCCTTCGTGTGTTCCAATTGCAAGAATTCCCCCCCCTTAAGTCTGCATGTGCCTGAGCTGACACTTGTCGCTCATGAAGCACGTTCCTTTCCCTTTGGAAGTCACCTGTCCTTCCTCAGGAACTTAGGATAAAAACATATCCTTTCTCAGCCCCCTCTCCCTTACCCAGCCTAGTGGAGCTTAGTCCCCCATCACTCTTTCTTCGTGGTCGGTCTACACGCAACGATGTTTATATTTTATTAATGATCTGCATAATTACAGATACAAAAATCAGGCTCCTAGCCTTTAATGCCTAGGCTTTCCGGCCTACTAACACATAAGCCTACCAACTTATAATTGCTCGACTCACCAGCCTACAAAACATGTTTACAATTCATAAAAGAAATGGGGCTCATCCTTGGGGTATTACAATCCCCTCCCCTTATTTTCGCATTGTCCTCAGTGCAACTTATTTACACAACATCAACAAGATTTTCAAAATCTTCAAAAAGATGTTGGTATTCTGCCCGCACAACATCCTCATGCTCTCATGTTGCATCCTCAGGACCGTACCAGGTCCACTGGACCTTTACAAGCCCTATGGCTCGATTCCGAAGTTGTTTGCTCTTCTGGTCCAATATGCACACCGGATGTATTTGCAAGACGCCTTCTTGCTCCACCTGAATCACATTCCAATCAATAACATGATTGGCATTAGGTATATATTTCTTAAGCAATGAAACATGAAACACATTATGTACATTCATGGATGCAGGCAATGCCAACATATATGCAATTGGTCCAATCCTTTCTAGTATTTCAAATGGCCCACAATATCGGGCTGCCAACTTGGAACAATTTCTCAACTTCAGGGAATTTCTGTTGGCTTTCACTTTCAAGAAAACATGATCACCCACTTTAAACTCCCTGTGGGTTCTATTCTTATCTGCATAACTTTTTTGCCTACCTTGGGCAACCTTCAAATTTTGCTTAATATTTATTATTTTCTCTTCCATTTCCTTGAGCAACTCTGGCCCAATCACGGCCCTATCAGCTAGGTTATCCCAGCTTACTAGGGTGTTGCACTTTTTGCCATAAAGTGCTTCAAACGATCTCATCTTTAGTGATGCTTGATACCCGTTGTTGTAGGCAAATTCTACCAAGTGTATGTAGTCTTCCCATTTAGATGGTTTGTCCATCACATACATCCTTAGCATGTCTTCTATCACTTGGTTCACCCTCTCTATTTGTCCATGAGACTTAGGATGATAACCAGTGCTGAAGTTCAGATTCGTTTTGAACCCTTTGAATAACCCCTTCCAGAACCTTGAGGTAAATTTCGGGTCTCTGTCAGACACAATTGTCTTGGGAATACCGTGCAATCGTGCTACTTCCCTCATATAGATATCGACAACATTAGCTTCCCTGTGAGTGGTCTTCAATGGTATAAAATGGGCAGCTTTCGTAAGCTTGTCCACCACCACCATGATGGAATCATGTTGCTCATTTGTCCTAGGTAATCCAGTGATGAAATCCATTGTCACCACTTCCCACTTCCACTCAAGAATGGGCAATGTTTGTAGCAACCCGGTTGGGTGCCTATGTTCAGCCTTGACCTTCTGACACTCCATACATCTAGGGGTGTATCCTGCAATTTACTTCTTCATACCTAGCCAAAAGTAATGGCTCTTGACTGCTGCCATTGTTTTCTGATATCCAGGGTGCCCAGCGTAAGGCACATTATGCATTTCTTTCAAGATCATAATTCTCAATTCCTGGGAATTAGGTACGTAAATTTTGTTTCTATACAAGAGTGTCCCATCAGTTACCGATTCATAATCTTTCACTTTCTGTAGCATCTTACCTTGTTGTATCTTTGCTACCAATTCCTTGTACTTCAAATCTGCATTTGCATCTTTCAAGATCCTGCCTTTAATATTAGTTTGATACATGCTAATGGTCGTAACATGTAGTTCGTGCATTCTTCTACTGAGTGCATGAGCCACTCTGTTCTCCTTCCCTTTTATATGCTTGATATCAAAGTCATACTCACAAAGGAATTCCAACCACCTACTCTGCCTAGCGTTCAAGGTTGGCTGATAAAACAAATACTTCACACCGTTATGGTCTATCCTTAGTTCAAACCTCTTTCCCATAAGGTAATGTCTCCATTTCTTTAGAGCGTGCACTATGGCTGCCAACTCCAAATCGTGAGTTGCATAGTTCCTTTCACGCTCTTTCAATTTCCTAGACTCATAACATATTACAAATCCATTTTGGTTGAGGACTCCTCCCAGTCCTTTTTTGCATGCGTCTGTACACACTACAAAATCTTCATTTGGATCTGCAATCCTCAGGATTGAAGCACTGGTTAACAACTGCTTCAATTGTTGGAAGCTCCTCTCACATTCTTCTGTCCATTGAAATTTCTTCTCCTTCCTTTGCAAGGAAGTGATGGGGTGATCTATCCTTGAGAACCCAATGAACCTCCTGTAATAGCCAGCTAGACCCATAAAGGATCTGACTTCTGTTACATTCTTTAGCGCTGACCATTCTCTAATGACTTATATCTTCTCAGGATCCACGAGTATCCCATTCTTTGAAATGATATGTCCCAAATAATGGATCTACTTTTGATAGAATGAACACTTGCTCAATTTGGCATACAGTTGGTTCTCTCTTAGCACTTTCAACACCATCCTCAGATGTTGTTCATGCTCTTCCTCCGACTTGGAATACACCAGGATGTCATCCAAAAAGACTATAACGAACTCGTCTAGATATTCTCTGAATACTCCATTCATTAAACACATGAAGACAGTGGGTGCATTTGATAACCCAAATGGCACCACTGTGAATTCATAATGACCATACCTTGATCGGAAGGTGGTCTTGTTGAGGTCTTCATCTTTTATCCTTACTTGGTGATACCCTGACCTGAGATCTATTTTTGAAAATATCTTGGCATCCTTTAATTGATCAAAGAGATCATCAATCCTCGGTAAAGGATACTTGTTCTTTATAGTCACTTTGTTCAACTGTCTGAAATCGATACACAATCTTAATGTCCCGTCTTTCTTCTTCACGAATAGGACTGGGGCACCCTGTTGCCGTCCTTATACACACTTGCAAGCGTGAGCTAAGTCCTGCTCACTTAGTGTGTCCTCGGAGGCACAATGCCTAGGTTCAAAGTCCACACTGTCACTTTGACTTGAACCTCTTCCGTCTAGGCTAACTCCTAGGGAAGCCAAGGGGGTAGACCCTAGTTACTAGATGAGATTAATGTTTATGTTCTAGGAGTTGGTTTTAATAAGTTAAAAGGTTAGGGGGAATCTAGCCTATGATGTTAAACAACAAGTGCAAGATGCAATTATCTAAGTATGAGAGTCAGACCTTTTCTTAGGGAAACTAAGTCTAGTGCCTAAGATTGGGCGAGGGGTCAACTAAGTTAAGGAGATGTACGTTACAAGATAATTACAAGTTACAAAGATTACAAAACTATAACAAGATAGATACAGATAGATACAAAAGAATATATTAGATATACAAACTAAACTAGATTAGATACAAGATACATAAAGAAAACCTAAGATATACAGATTAATGCTAAGCTAGATACAATAGATACAAGATATTAACAAGTGCTTGAAATGTGCAGGAAAAGAAGATATTCAAAGATGAAAAGATGATCAACACATCAAGCCAAGCATGCTCACAACAGATAGAATTCTGTTTAACAGCCTATCAATGGAAAAATACGCAAAGCACTCAAGACCCAGTCAAGAGAATGCCTCCAGGTGGATGCACACTTCTTGAAGGATCACACCACAGATACAAGGATACAAGATATATGAAATGCTTGAAAAATGAAGTATTCCATATAAGAGATATAACCACTTAAGAAATTATTCTACAAAATATAAAAGATAACTTGCATGTAAATTGAAAGACAATGAGATCAGTGAGCTTGCAAGTGTGTAATTATATTGCAGATGTTGTAGACTAAGGATTAAGTTAAGTGATTAATGTGAGACTAATTTTAGCCCTATCTAGGTGTCAACCCAAAAACTCTCCTCCCCCAGTTACCAAGTGACTGCTAGATGCTCAAGAAGTGAGGCAATGATGCCTACCCTAGCTTCACAGGTCAGCCCTAAGATCAGAGTACTCCCAAAAAGGACGTCGCGCGCCATGAGACCGTCCCTGGCCTAGCACCTTCCGTTGCCTTCCTCCGATCTCGTTTTAAATGGCGAAGATGGTGAGTTATGGTGTCCTATTAAGTCTATTTAATTTGTTTTAGACCTATGAACTAAGTATTGCAATGTGTGTTTGAGTGCTTGTAGCTTGCTAAAAAATGCCAAAGTACTGAAAACGAGTGTGAACTCTTAAACCATGAAATTGCAAGTTCTTAAGTGGTTGAGTTATTGCATGTAAATTTTAAGAACTGACAAAGCTAAATGTGAAGGCTGAAGCATTTGAAACACAAGATTGCAAGTTGAAAGCTTTAATGTGATTATTGCATGTGAAATATAAATCAAAGTAAACAACTTGCAGAAAGTAAAATGATTGATTAAGCCCTTAAGATAATGATACTTACATGCATGTACATAAGATAGAAGACTTAAGAAACAATTGCTTGTATTTAAAGTAGATGACAGAATCGAAAAGATTAATTAACTAGTTAACACATGCATGTGTGTAAGATAGAGATTAAAGAAATGAACTTGCATGCAACTGAAAAAGAGATTTAATCTAAGCCTCCACGAGCTCTAAGCTAGCATATGTTTTGTTGAATCTACTCTAGATAATTTTCCTTTAAGCATGCATGTAGATATCAACGATTAAATTGGCTAAGCTACGAACTGAAAGACATAAAAGAAATCTAACTAATTTGTAGAAATAACACTGAAAGGGAAATAATGTAAGCCTCTTGGGTACAACTCCTTCGGGCTTGCGTACAATGTTTAGAATGAAGGAGAAAGAAGAGAAATCGTTACCACTCTTGGAAGGAGGACCGAAAGGTGTGTTGTGCGTGAAATTTGGGCAGCATGCCCTCTTGTCCTGGTAAGAATCTGCAAAAATCAGCAAGCTATTGCTTGCTGATTTGTGCTGCAACACACTCTAAAATGTTAAGAAATTTTTGTTTTTCAACAGAAACTTCGTACATACAAAAACCAGAAAATTATAAGGATTTAGTTGACCTATATAAGCAAGTTAGCCACTAAAATCTGAAATGAAAGAATGAGGAAGAAGGACAAGAAATGCTTGTGAAGTGTAAGTGAAGATGAGGGTAGATTCGTCCTTGAACCTATCCCAACAACTCCTTAGAGATGATCTGCAAAACTTAAACCCAAAGTGAGATGGAACAACAGATAATATCTTGCATGCAAAGATAACACAACATAGTTTATATTATAAGCATGCACAAAATATATAGATGGGCAACTACATTATTGCCTCACCTAGCCTAGTAAACTAATTTACTTAAGCAATTATTGATCAAAACACATAAAGATTTAAAAATGATATCACCTCACAATAAGTGGCACATCCAGATCTTGAACGCCACAGTTTCCTCCAAAGTTGTTTCTTGTATTATCAAATGGGAAGAGGTTGTAGCAACAATGCTGCTACAAGCTCTTCAAGAGAAAAACCAGTGAAGCAATGTGGAAGTAATGAGAGAGAGAGAATGGGATGGAGAGAATTTGGTAGCATAACATTACTGTGAAGAATGGTAATCAATGAGAGAGTGAGAGGTTTCTTATATAGCCTTGAGAGACCAAGAAACCTCCTTTGGATCTTCAACAAGTGTCAAACATCCAAGGGACAAAACAACTCATGGAGAAACTCAACCAATGAAGGCGTGAGATTTTAGGTTGAGGGGAAATGGTAAGTAAAGTAGGTGGATGGGTGAGTTGGCCTCTCAATGAAAGCGTATTGGTTGAGAGAAGAATCTCACGCTTTCCTTCAAGGCACATTCCAACTTAGTGTTTGATGTTTCCATGTCCAAATGAGATGTTTCCATCTCATTCCAAGAGTGAGAGTGTGAGTTACCACGGGAAGGTGAGAGCTATGAAAAGGGGAAAACGTGAGTTTAAAAGAGGAAAACGTGAGTAAAAGGAGGAGGAATGCATGAGGTAAAAGGAGGAAAGCATGAGCTAAGGTGAGGGAAAGCGTGAGCTTTCAAGGAAAAAGTGTGGGGATGTGAGGGCTACGTGAGGGTTGAGTGTGGAGTCCACACTCTTAGATGAGGTGGAGGGGAGAGGAAAGGCGTGAGAGAAGAAGATGGGACCCACGATTCAAATTAAGGGGGCTTCAAAACATTACGTGGGAGTGGGGACGCATATCCAAAAGGAATGCGTGAGTTTAAGGAGGAGTATGTGAGGTAAGGAAAGGGTGAGGGTGAGGAGGAGTGTGTAGAGCACACTCCTCATTTGGACGTGGATGGGTAATGAGGGACCCATAACTTATTAACACATGAGTTACCAAGTTAAAAAGAAGGGGGACGTACTCCTCATATGGGTAATTTAATTAAAGGTGAGAAATAATTAAATGAGGGTTTAAAAGGGTAGGTAAAGGTTAGGAAATGGTTGGGATAGGTTAAGGTAGTCTCTCAGCATTATTTCACCTTTACTTTACTTTATTTGGTCCATTATTACAAAATTGACATTTTCTCATGTCTTGGGTTTAGCAATTAAAATTGTTGTTTTCCGAAAAAAATCCTAAGTGGACCAAAACCCTAAGAAAACTTGTCCCACTGAGTTGAAACTTGGTCCATCGGTGTAGGGGGTCTCATTATCTTTATTTTGAGTACAAATACCCATATCAAAAATCTCGGAACCTAAGTTTTACATTAATTATCCATAATTAATTAATTAATTAATTCCCAACTTTAAAAAAAAACTAGCTAGACTCGACGGAATTCCGCGAAATTTTGCGTGTTGTCTTACATGGTCATTTACAACATTCCTAAACACTAGCTACCTAAGAATGACTTTATTAGAACACCTTTCACCACTTTGGAGGATTTATTGCTAGTGGGAGTGAAAAACTCAAGGGAGATTAACCCGGTTGGTTAGGCCACATTAACCTCCTGAGGATTAAAAAACACTCAGTGAGAGGAACTCTCCTAATGAATAAATCCTAAGGCACCTGACCTAACTATGACCCATGTAGACCTATTACAATATTAACCGACACAGGGGTGTGGTAATCTCGCTTACAAAACGGTATGCTGGAGCAAAAAATGCCCTGTAGAACCAAAACGTCTTTGACTTATTTGCATCTGATGATGCATATCTTCATGGTACATGGAGTTGACCCCCTAGTTGAATAGGCGGTCAACCTCTGGTTCCACATGGGGACGTGTGTTCGATCTTCTCACATGGGACAAAGAGCATACGAGAATCCAACATCTACAAAAAGGTGCTCACCAATATCCAACATAAGCATACATATATACAATGAATAAGTAAAGTGATATAAACACATCTTTCACAATGAAATGACTATTGTACAACATTGATAATTACAAAATGAAACTATGATACAAAAATACATCTAAGTACATAACAACATGATGAATGAAATAATACGAAACTGAAATAAAAGAGAAGGGTTAGAGATACGTTACAACCGTCCATGCACTGGATGGATGAAGCCACAAGTGTCTGAAACATCCTCTCCCAGGATGACTCACAGAAGATCCCTTCCCAAGTTTTATTAACTTGGAATTTTTCGCGAGAAAGAACCAGCCAAGAATCATGCTCCTTCTTCCCTTCAACCAAGCACTGGAATATGACAAGCTGTGTAAACTTTTAATACTTTGTTGCTCATGATTGCCAAGGTGGAAGGCCAACCAATACTCATAATGATATGACATTGATAAACTGAAGTTGCCTTCCCTTTTCCCATTATTTTGTACAAAGTCCTCTTTTGGCTGGGAGGTTGGAAATGAACATGTCAATGGAACCACTATACAATTTTTTTCAAGGTTGTCAATGTTCTCCTTCAAAGAGATTGGTTCCTCGAGAGGAGGGTGGGGACTTGAATTATCTAGATATTCGACACTTTCAAACTCAAATTCCTTTACCTTCTCAACATAAATGACTGACTCATCCATGGATCCATCCGGAATTTCCCTATGAACTTCCTTATCTTTTTCACTGTCAAGCTCAATTTCATGGGGGTCCAGATATTCAACATAAGTCTCTGTTAAATTAGCTTCCATGATTTCAAATTGATCTTCCATGGCCATAAATTGTTCATTCATGGCTTCACATTGTTCTGTATGGGCATACTGCATGTTCAAAATGATATCTTTAAGCTCCTCAATGGGATCTGGTGGAGAATCAACCTCTAACTTTGAACTGATTGTTTTCACATTAGGAAGATTCGTCCTCTTCCATTTTTCAATAAAATCATCAACCAACTCATTGTAAATTTCATCCCGATCATCCCCAAATCTATCTAAAAAGGCAAACAACAAGTGTCGTATGGTCTTGAACTCATTATCATCCGAATCATGAAACCAATCTTAAGCCAATTCCTCACAAAGAGTCATGACAAACAATTGCATTAGAACGTCTTCATAAATAGGTGGATCACACCATTCATCAATACAACGACCAAAGGCCCTAACATGAGCCTTAACATCCTTAAAATTCTGATAGTCAGGAGTGTTGTCAATAACATCTTCAGATATATCATGAGGGCAACCAACAATTCCTTAAAAATCAAGAGGATCATAAAAACCACCCATTTCTAACTAGATCATTTAAACAAAGGTCTAAAGAAAATGACTGGGACCCAAGATTACTAAGGATCCAACAAGGAGGAAAACATGGTAGCTTCATCCAAAAAACCTTTCCAAGTTCAAAGATGAAGCAAACAAGCCATGAGTTCCTTCTTGAAGAACACTTTGTCAAATTATTTTTAGAGTGGACTCGCCAGATGACCAGGTTTATCAAACAAACAAGAGCATCAGACAAGGCAAAAACAAGAAGGAAAACAAAAGTTAGATTATTAAGTTGGAACAAGAATTGGATATCAGTGAGTGCTTCTTCTCCAAGGTTTTCAAGAACCCCACACAGATTGCTCCGTATAGTATACTTGACAGATTTTTTCAATGGAGTTGCCACTTGGGAAAGAATCACACGAAATCAACCAATGCAAGTTCTAAGAATTTTAGTGACTAAAGTTTTTTATTGATTAGTTCTAAAAGAATAAGTAAAGTCGTTTTGAACAAGGATAAATGACTTATCCCCGACAACGACGCCAAAGATGTTTCCGTCCTTATACACACTTGCAATCGTGAGCTAAGTCTTGCTCACTTAGTGTGTCATTGGAGGCACAATGTTTAGTTTTTTATTTCATTTTATTGATTTTAAAAAAGTGAAGTTCAAGTAGTCGCCATCCTTGGCTGTATGATTCTGTATCAAACTAGTAGGTTCTTGTACGAAATTGACTTTTTCTAGTTTAGAAATCTATCTGACTAGTACAACCTCGTAATTGGTTGAATTGGCCAATTCATCCAGAACTGGTCTGGTTCTCATAAAAATTTCCTTAAGTCAGGTGCAAGCCTCCATGCAAGCAACCAAATGTTCCCATGCCATCTCAAGCTCAACACCCTCCTCCAAGATGCCCATTGCTCATCCTTTAAAGAAATTCATCCTCAACCAAACTCTATGTGGCCATCATGAAAAAGTCAACAAGCTCCATAGGTCTCAAACGCTCCAAAGAATCATGCCACACAAGCACCAAGATGAGGTCTAGCAATTGATGAGTAATTCAACTCTAATGTGTTTTTCCATAACAAAACAATCAAGGGTCATCTATACACCATGCAATTTACATCACATGAAGCTCCTCGAAGCATTGATTCCGTTGGCCCTGAAGGTACCCATCCAACAACAATGTTCAGATGCTCTACCTGTGGAAGTGCGTTAGGTTTAGTGTTGGTTGTATGATTCTGTATCGAACTAGTCGATTCTTGTACGAAATTGACTCTTTCGAGTTCAAAACCTTCATTCTGACTGGTACAACCCCAAAATTAGTTGGATCGATCGATTTTGTCGGAACCAGTCCAGTTCTAATAACACTGTCCTTGAGTCAACTGCAAGCCTCCATGCAAGCAACCATATGTGCCTATGCCATCTAAGGCTCAACTCCCTCCTCTAAGATACCTATTGCTCCTCCTTTAAAGCAAGTCATCCTCTCAAGCAAGGAAGCAACCTCGTGTATATCCATCACAACACAACAAAAGGTAATCAACGCACCATGCACCCCACATCACATGAAGCATCCCTAAGCACAATTTTATCACTTTTAGAGTAACTTTGAAAGCTAACCATATCTCTAGTTTAATATGCCTTAGGACTTGAATTAAAAGAATTGTATTTTAAGTGTCTATGTAATATTTGTAAACAAAGTTAATAGGAACAAAACAATTTTGAAATAATAACAAGGCAAGTGTTGTGTGCAATTCAACAATTAGGGACGTTAAATTTTTTGTATTGGAGATGTTTGATAGTATAGACTACATCCAATGCTCACCTTGGAATGTAACAAATAACACATTTAGAAAATATAAATAAAATTCAATCGTGTTATATGAAATATGGAGACATTAGAAAATGACTACTTAAATTAAAAGGTGTAAATACTAAGTATTACTACCCTAGAAATCAGTTTTGAAAATATGATGTGCAATAATTAATTGCACAATTATTTTTCCAAGCAAAACCTTGTAGGGAAACCCTTGGGTACTTCGCTATATTTCAAGAATTGTAGTTAGTGTAAACCCATTGAGGCTAATTACAACACTTGACTTGGTAGGGACATTGAGTGAGGCACACAACAAAGGTAGCGAATCGGGCGGATTGACCCCAATACCTCCTACATGAACCTTGAAGCACTAAACCACTTGAGCTAGCCCATCGAACTAACTAATTTACAATTATTTGTTTTTAGTGGTTGTTACTAAACTTTGGATTACACTCAATGTTGTTTTGATAAAGAATGGAAGGCTAGAACCCTTCGATGACATCCCACAACATCRATAGTTAATGAAATATATGATGTTGTGATTCCTACTTTGTCCACAGTTGTTGATTTTGTAATAGATGCTACAACCCTTATACATAATGTTATATCGTGTAAGTCATAAAGGTTTTTATTTCTRACAAAACTCCTATAAAGAATTCATTTGATTCATATTGATGACTTGGGAATATTCATATTTTGTGTCTTTTTTCTGTCCCATTGTCTTCAATTTACGTGATTTATCTCTTCTTATAAAAAGTAGTGTCTTGKTTTTTGCCTTCCATATAATTTTTACCTTGTTCCACTTTGAAAGTAAAGTTGTTCTAGTCTTCTTTGTTAGGGTATTTGGGAATTTTCTTTGTTCAAGATTTATTGTTGTTGACATCAAAATCTAGATTATGAATGGACCTCAAGTGTTTGATGTTTTAACTAACTTGGCTTTAATGTTAAGCTTGTGTCTTTATCACTTTTGTTTTCTTGGTTGTTACTTAATTTGGAGTCTTTTGATGTGAGGCATTTTGTCATGATCTAAATTGCTTACATTCTTTAATTGTTTTTTCTTTAGTTTTATATAAAACAAGGAGAATCACCCATTATTAGTTTGCAAAATGGCATTAAGAATGTTATTTATCCTAGCTCTGGATTTTCTTTAGTTTTATATAAAACAAGGAGAATCACCCAATAATAGTTTGCAAAATGGCTTTAAGAATGTTATTTATCCTATCTCTAATCTTATGATATGCTCTAGACATTCACAAAGTTTAACATCCACTGAGTGTTTTCTTGGCATGTTTATAGGATAATAATATTTGTTGAAGGTATATGCATACCTAGGCCCATCGTAAATTTCCATGACATACTTCAATGTCATCTTCCCATCTCTCTCTATTCAAGTCTAGTGAACTAAGAAAACAATTCTCTCCTAGCTTGCTTATCTATAAAAGACTAGAACCATTCAACTATAATTAGACACTCAAAAGGGAATTTTTAACCATAGGTATAAAAAATAGAAGTAAACTAAATAGGGATTACTAAGCCATGATGGTACAACCCATTGTTGGCCTAGAAATCCGTTATCTACATTACAACATAGCACACACAAAAACACTCAATATATGTAACATCCCGCTCTTGCGCGCACTGAGCGAACTTATTCTTAGAGGACACTTGCTTGCAAGTGATCCAGATTATTATACTATTGGCCGTTTGATTATGATTACGAGGCATTATGGATATGATATGTTATTTTGGTGTAATGACATAGACAGGTGCTATTGACTGAGTTCTCTTGAGTGTGCAGGACTTTGGACCTCGAGGATGCAGAGGCATCGATGAAACCCCTTGGACTCTGGATCGAGTTAGGGAGTGGACTATTGGGTTGAATATTGTTGATGTGACATATGTACTTATGATTAGATCTTATGATGATTGATTATTATTGCTGACATGATTCGTTGATGGATGCAGGTTGACGATAGCTTGCCGACCAGACTCACAATTGGAGTAGAGGGGTCACGCAGGACAACCAAAGACTTTGAGGGAGAGCTGTGGGAGCAGCCCTGCCACAGCCTATTAGCACTCTCGCCGTGGCTCGAACTGTAGGTTAACGATTACCTAGTTCTAGAAGACCCATGATGCCGTGAGGGTAGATTGTGACAATCGCTCACGATGATTCTAAGGGGTGCACAATAAGGCAGGGGCCTTATTCCTTAGAGGCATGTTATCACACAGTTTGTAGCTCGGAGTAAAGGCTATAAGGTAGAAAGCCAAATTGGCGTAACAGGAACCTATCCCACCCAATGTCACCACGATGGGTAGGCTCTTTCTCTTTAGGGAGGTTAGGCCCAGGGGAGACGTCCCCGGTGACTTGGGGTTTTGAAGAGGCAAAAGGTTAATAGGATGAAGATAAGTTTTTCCCCCCTTCACAGATCACCACCAATCAGAAGTTCCAGCTAAACAACCAATAATAAAGTAAAACCCAATGAAGAGTACTTGCCTAGAACAAGACAACAACAAACTGATACTTGCAAGCTTATTTCAATGGGTTAGTACTTCATAAGACTATCTGATAAATATATATAAGCAATTAGCAGTAAATGTTGATGAAGTCAATGTTTATCAATATAGCAATAAAAATAATGTCACTTCACCAATAAATACGGGAACAATGTGGCATTCAATGTAACCAATCAACACTTTATTCAATTAATGCCTTAACCACCATTCAATTGCTCGTAAGGTAAAACGTCGCTGTAATAAAGATGAAATGCCCAATGATGATGTCAACAACTTAGGGTTAGGTTAGTCTAGGCTAAGGTTAGTGTAGTTAGGGTTTCAATCGAAAAGTCTTGAAGTAAAACCCAATGAAGAGTACTTGCCTGGAACAAGACAACAACAAACTGATACTTGCAAGCATATTTCAAATATATATAAGCAATTAGCAGTAAATGTTGATGAAGTCAATGTTTATCGATATAGCAATGAAAATAATGTCACTTCACCAATAAATACGGGAACAATGTGGCATTCAATGTAACCAATCAACACTTTATTCAATTAATGCCTTAACCACCATTCAATTTCTCATAAGGTAAAACGTCGCTGTAATAAAGATGAAATGTCCAATGATGACGTCAACACCTTAGGGTTAGGTTAGTCTAGGCTAAGGTTAGTGTAGTTAGGGTTTCAATCGAAAAGTCTTAAAGTAAAACCCAATGAAGAGTACTTTCCTGGAACAAGTCAACAACAAACTGATACTTGCAAGCTTATTTCAATGGGTTAGTACTTCATAAGACTATCTGATAAATATATATAAGCAATTAGCAGTAAATGTTGATGAAGTCAATGTTTATCAATATAGCAATGAAAATAATATCACTTCACCAATAAATACGGGAACAATGTGGCATTCAATGTAACCAATCAACACTTTATTCAATTAATGCCTTAACCACCATTCAATTGCTCATAAGGTAAAACATCGCTGTAATAAAGATGAAATGTCCAATGACGACGTCGACAACTTAGGGTTAGGTTAGTCTAGGCTAAGGTTAGTGTAGTTAGGGTTTCAATCGAAAAGTATTGAGAGTGTTTAGATTGAGTTCTTACTTCAACTTTGGAGGACATAGATCAACGCCTTAAGGTTTAATGGAGTCATAAATGAAGGATGCAGGAGTTGAAGGGGATGAGATTTTAAGGACTAGAGGGATAAGTTTTGAAGTTCTGCTAAAGTAGGGCTTCAAAATCATAACCCTAGGGGAGAGAGGCTCATTCCGGTGTTGCTAAAGCAAGGCTTCGTGCTCTCTCCTCCTCCTCGGCAAACAACTAGCTCAAATCAAATACAAAATCAAGACAAGAGGGCTTAAAGAGGGAGAGTGTTGCTAAGGCAAGGCTCTTTCATCAAACCCTAAAAGAAAACGGCCCTAGGTGTAGATGACCTAGGCCTGGGACGTCCTCTTCCTTTTGAAGTCAAAATGGTATGGCTAGCTAAAGGGAGGAAGAAAAAGGAGTGAAGCTATGGCTAGGCTCTCTTCTTCTTCTTCAATGGCTAAAAGCTTTTCTATTAGGGGACATGAGACAAGGACCTACTTGTGTGCTTGTCACCTAGGGTTTTTATTCAACAAATTATAAATACATGTAAGAAAATAAGACTACAACCATTCAATCAAGAAGTTTTGTAGAAAAATACTTACAATTCATCAAGAAATAATCATGCAAACCCTAGTTGTAACACCTTCCTTCAAGAAAAACACCATGGAATGCCAAAAATCTCTTCCTTCAACAAGTGCACCTTCCTCAAATCAGCCAATAACCCAAATAGGGCGCTAAAAATCAGACCTCACTATGAGTGAGTAAGTTTTTATGATAAAATGAGGATCAAAATCCTCAATATATACTGTATCAATGACCTAATTTTACTTTTTAGGTCATAAAAAGGTCGACAAGGCCATAATGTCAAAATCATATTGTTTTTACATTAAATGCTAAGTAAAAACCCTAATT
>SNQJ01S0158618.1:9537-21976 GCA_010110895.2 Picea sitchensis
TACAGAGAAGCGCAAGGTGTGCGCTCGAGTTCAAGTCATTCAACTGATAGAAGCTCAAGGAGTGATAGAGGGATTAAGTCCCCATAAAGAGGAACAAATCTATTTGTTTGAAGGCTAGTGGATGAGATCAGTCTGAGAGAAGCCAAGACCTCACACAACTGTTGAATCAAGGTAAGGAGCGTAGACTTTAAACCGTTGAAGTCCTTCGGACTTCACTGATTTGGTAAGTTTAAATCATTTGTTGTGAAGGAGGCAAAAGTTTCGAAGTCCCGAATTGAATCTACCCGGTAGATCACTCAGAGGAGTACAAGCCATTGGATTGGCCATGGAGCATAGATTTGGGTCGTCGGATCAATCCTAAGTAGGAGGAGAAGCATTGTCATAGAATATTAGATCCCAACTGTCATATCTGCACACGAGTGAACATGAGTCGTGAGATCTCACAGTTCTGAAGTTAGGCAATCGAGAGGATCGCAAGTAAAAAGTGCTCTAGTGTGAAATTCCTCGAAGTTTCAAAGTCTCGAAGTAAATACGGGCCACTCATTGTTAGGGACACGTGGACCATGGATCCCTACCCTTCTCCACTTTGACGTTCAAAGATTCAAGAGTCTAATGGTAATTAGAAGCTAAAAGTCTTGAAGCCCAGAGTTTTGAAGTAGATCACAACCATTGGCTTTTGGAGAAGTGTGGACCATTGATCTGGGTGCCTGTTCGGGAATTTGTCGCTTCAGCGTTTGGGATAATCGACATGTATTGAGGTCAGAAATTCCGAAGCCCGAAGTAACGAAGTGTTGGATCCCCGAAGGTCTGGATAGGTGCTTTTCTGGTAAGCACTCGGTTCCATCCCTCGATCATATGATAATTTGACCAAAGTTATGGGGCTAGTTCCCGAAATATGATTTCAAGGATAAAGGGGCATAGAAAGAGAGCTCGCGGGGTTCGGATTTGTATGGACCTGTGCCTAAGGAGATTTTAAAGTGCTGTGTACATTGGAGGGGATCCAACAAGGATTTGAGAGCTGAGTCAACTCCTCAGCAGAATGATCCTAGACCGGGAGGTCGCACAAACCCTAAGGAGGGGTGGAGGTTTGCATCAATTCCACCATTAATTTTGATATTCCAACATACACTCACAACCCTTACTTATCCCAATGTCAATCAATTATTTTGATGGCTCTTCTTTGTATGTTAGCAACTGGTTGAATACATTCAAGGATGGTTGTTGTAAAACAACTTAAAATATACAAAAATGAAATCTTAAGTTAATGTTATAAGTGTTAGAATAATATTGATGTGCTCATTTAACCATAGACAATGCTACACCATTGTCACCCAACCATATGCACAAAGCCACCCCTGAGCACCTTAACCTTTGACAGAAATAATGATTCCAGGAATCCACACCAGAACCAACAGATAACCAAGAGAGCGCACTTTCTCCAAGGGTAGCGCACAAGAGAAACTAACAGAAATACTGAACAATATAAAACCATACAACTATAGTTGTTGTTTCTCCTCCTCCAAACTTATGCACTATTTCTGGTTTCATGAGTGAGAATGAGTGAGAATGAGTGACTAAATGATCCAAGACATCCTCTATTTATATTTATCTATCCAATGACTTTTCTGTTTGGGCCAACTTGACTTTCTGGTAATTATATTTTTTGTTTATTTTTTTGCTATGAGGTCGGCTTGTCTTCGTGGAGGATAATACCTTAATATTGTATACTCTGTTGAGATGACATGTCTTCTATGGTTTTCACACATTTGTTTAGGGTTTCTCTTTCTTTCAGGATATTCTATTCTAGTCAAAGGTTAAATATGGTGGTTAATACCTTCCACATTTACCATAATATCAACATTGCCTCTTAGCTACATAGGTACTAATGGTCTCAAACACATCCATCCATCTTCACATGGAATGGGAAAGACTCATATCCTTTTATATCATTCTACATGTAGCATCATCATAGATCAAGTCATGAGTATAATCATCACTATCATCATCATCTGGTAGCAATATGAAATCAAAACATATAGTCATACTTGTTCTTGGTATTCTTTTGTCATAGAAAATATCACAATATCCATGAGCCTCATTTATTTATATTTATGATCCATATCCACCACCATGTGTCTAGCACCTCGGGTCATTCTTGTCCCATGACAAGAATCATGACCTCATCGGAGTCACATTCACCCCATAGTTGATCCTCTCATAGGGTCACTCCATGAATGCATTTAGCTCGATGCTATCAGACACGTGTGTTTAGCACCTCAGGTCATTCTTGTCCCATGATAATAATTATGACCACATCGGAGCCACAAACACCTCATGGTGATCCTCTCATAGGATCACTCTATGAATGAATTCATCTCGATGCTATCAGACACGTGGATTTTCACCACAAGCACCTCGAGTCTTCAGTCCATTGAATATTATGTCGAGGAACATCTACTCTGGATGTAGATGTTCCCTATCTCCCCTTGTCCGTAGCTTAGTTCCTGTGAAGATAGAGTAGGCTCAACACTTATTGGGGCTACTCACCTACTCATGATTTAACTACTTACCTAATCGTGAGAGTTTAAAGGCCCGATACAATTCACACATAGGATATCTAACAGCAAATCGAATATTCAATCCATTGAAGATTACATATGGGCCTATTCCCACATGATCAAGTTCATTTGATCAATATTGGAATATCGACATGATGTTGCAATCATTAATACCCCCCCAAGGAAACATTTTCATTCCTTCCAAGATTTTCCCAGATATAGGCTCAGTGCAAATGTTAGCTATCTTCTCATTTGTGGATAAGTGATGGAACCTCACTACTCCTTCCTACACCATGTCTCTGATGAAGTCCTGGAAGATCCTTCAAAAACACACCCTAATTCATATCTTTCATCATTAGCTATGATATATGAATGAATGATATAGATATATGCTTCCCTGCTTGTCTAGAAATCATTCTTGATCCCAAGCTGAAGTAGCACCCCAGGTGTTAGATCTGTCTTCTACACTCCCAATCCAAAAACTGTATATCCCAGTAGACATACTTCATCATCGAAGATCAATCATATATATCTATACCACAACATAGGTACTTTCATGTTGTGTTGTAACCCAGTAATACAGTCATGGCTCAACCATATACTGGCACAAGGTGCTCTCTACAAAGAAAAATCCTATCATGTCATACAACTTCCTGAGATGTGTCGTCATAGGTGTGGCCATGGACTTCCTATCCATCATGATAAACCTCTTCATTCTATTCACTGAAGATATCATCCGGTTCCATCCATGCTTCCAATCCCAATATATTTGATCAATATACTTCATCTCAAACTCTTAAATCAACTCCCTCTATCTGAGAGAATCCTTGGACCAAACTTTTGTCTGTTGCATGTCCCTTTGCATTCTGCAAAGTGTCACAAAAATATGTTGTCTTCTTCTTGATCACTGACTCCTTATGAGTCTAACTCCCTCTTATATTCATCTCTTATGACCTTCATTGAATAAGAAACAAGAACAAAAAAATATCCATGGTATCCTTCTTGGAAGATATCCTACCTGGATTCTAGTTCAGTAACCAAGAACATCTCCTAAAGGAGATCAACTTCATCTTGTCAACAATGAGCATATACATAAGAACAAGAATATCTCCTAGAGAGGAGATCAACAAGTGTATCTCTAGTATTAAGGGGTTATTATAATGATCATAACTTCAATAGACCAAGATGCAACATAAGATCATAGATCATAATAATGTCATAACAGCTAGAAACATATCATTTTTTTTAAATAATCAAACCTAAAGTCTTCACTACTAGGGAGGGTGCACTTGTTCCTCTGAATGTACTGAACTCATTGCTTGGACAAGGTCTCGTATAAATCCTCTGCAAACACACTCATGCTTTGTTGGATGATAAAACTTGAAAATAATATACAAGTGTATACCTTTAAAATTTGTAGTATCATTCAGCTTGTCTTCTAATCTGAAACTTGACACCATCTTGACAAGAAGAGGTCAGAAACTGAATAAAAAAAAGGTTCAATGAATAGAACAATATAGAAGCCCTAAATTTTCAAATTTGACCACAAAAATCAATTTTGACCAAAAATCAACCTTTGACTTTGACTTTGACCAGTCAAACTTTTACTTTGACAAGCCAAACTTTGACTTTGAGCCAAAAAATCAAGCTTCACGTTTTTGTTTGCTGAGAGAACGAGAGGGTGCACTAGAATACCCAAAAATGAGGCCTAATGCTTCACTGAAAGTGCCTGTGAAATTAGGTTTAGGGTTTGTTGCAACTACAAAATCAGAAACCCTAGTTGTAGCTACAACTAGTGCTACAATGAGCTTGACAAGGAACTCTTGATCTACCTTCCAGTGGTTAGAGTGTTTTGAAGGTAGTGTGGGCCCATAACCTATTATAATAATGTTGATGTATTCATTTAACCATAGACAATGCTACACCATTGTCACTCAACCATAGGCACAAAGCCACCCTTGAGCACCTTAACCTTTGATAGAAAGAATTTTTCAAGGTAGCCAAACCATAACCAATAGATAACAAAGAGAGCCCACTTTCTCCAAGGGTAGTGCACAAGAGAAAGTACCATAAAGACTGAACAAGATAAAACCATACAACTGCAACTGTTGTTGCTCCTCCTCGAAACTTTCGTACTATTTTTGGTTTCCTGAGTGAGAGTGAGTGAGTAAATGAGCCAAGATGTCGTATATTTTTATTAATCTTTCTAATGAATTTTCTGGTTGGGACGACTTGACTTTCTGGTAATTATATTTTTTGTTTATCTTTTTCTTGTGAGGTTGACTTGTCTTCCTGGAGTATAATAATTTAATATTATATAATCTAGTGAGTCGACATGTATTCTAAGGTTTTCACACATTTGTTTAGGGTTTCTCTTTCTTCTGAAATATTCTATTCTAGTCAAAGGTTACATATGGAGGTTAATACCTCCCGCAACTACCATAATATCAACAATAAGGAAATAACAATTACTCACAAACTTTGTTATCAACCCCTTTCTTCCTTGTCCTCCTGTTTTATGTGTTGAATGAGTTCCATTTTGTTTTCTTTTCTGCAAGAAAACACTTCAAAATTAATAATTAATGCTAAATTATTTATTTACATCTACCTAATAGAAAAATTCAATGATTTCATACATTTGAAGCACGTTCTTGTTGATATGGAACCTCCTGTGATGCAATTATGTCCATTTCTTTTACCATCTCCTTGTACACTTTTTTCGACATTCCTACTGGCATATTTCAGATATCAACTCATTGATCATTTGGTATTTTCATAATCTTCCTGAAAAAAGTAACATGGCAATTAAATATTTTTATATTGATATATGAAAACTAAATATAACAAGATTGATATTAATAAATTAGAAATGATTTGTAGTAATATATACATATTCTAGAAAACCATTTTTAGGAATATTACTTTTTGTTGTTGTATGTTTTTGCTATTGCAAGTATGACATGTCTCATTGACCATTGCTCTGGAAACACTTCCCGTAGTTTATATATAATCTTGTTCTTCGAATCAATGAATTGATTTCTATATTGTAAGTGGAAAGTACGTCTATAAGTTCATTCCACTATATCCCTCATAGTTTTGTAAAAGTTTTCCCCCCTTTCATTAACTTCGAGCACCACTCCAGATGAGCTAAGGACCAATTCATCATCATTTACATCTTCTGTAATTTATATTTTCTTAGGACGACATTTTGTTACTTTGTTGTTGGTCCCAATTGTAGAACATTGAACATATGTGAATTGATATATTGTTTTGAACATGTTATCTAATATTTATAAGTAAAACATTAATGAAACTTCAAAAAATATATATATATTGAATAGAATTTTTTCATTCACTTCGTTCATCCTTTTGCAATTTTTCCATCAAGATTTTACACTCTTATGCACTTATATCACAAAGAATATTATCGAGCTTCCTCATTTTATGGCTCTGCAGGACACACGCTAATCAATACATATTAGTTAAACTTACATATAGTTCAAACATTTTTATTTTTTATAGAATTTACAAAGAACTTGCCTTTGTTTCATTTCCGTATGTGTTATCTTTGTATCCATCAGAATTTTTGTTAATTGAACTATTCTCATACATTTGTTTTATCAATATACAACCTGTACAATTCAATACAGAAGATATTAAATATAATTATAAATAAATCATATAATTTTCACCAAAAAAAGTATCCTGGTGTGATGTATTAATATTAAAGAACCGGTGCATTACATGTTATCAAACACACTGCTATAAAAAAGATTTAAAAGAACAATAAATTAGAGTAGTGCGCAATATATTGTTAACAACACCAATGCATTTAATGTTAAAAATGCACCGATAAAAAATATTTTAAAATACATTAAATTAAAACGGTGTGATAAGTATCGTTAACAACACTGCTCCAATTGAAAAAGTGAAAAATAAAAAATACCATAAACAAAACAATTTACACATCCATGAATGATTTTTTTTAATTATTTGCGGCATAGTCGGTGTGTTTGTATCTGTAAGCATACAAGTGCATTATATTACATAAGATGCACTTATTATCTGAAACGGTTTAAAAAAAATGTCATAGGACCGAGAGGGTTTGGATCTGATGCATCACACGTCAAACACTGTTTATATGGAAACATAAACCCATTAAATCTAAAAACCTAAAATGAAAATCTATAATTATGAAGTGATAGAGGGAGTTAAACCCTAAGTTGAATTTTTGGTAGTCACACAAACAACAAGAAGAAAGGCCTTAGCATTGAGAATCACCCTCATATTGCAAGAGGATAAGCCCAGTACCCATCAAAAGGTTTGTGAATGTAAATTAATGATGAAAGGTCAAATGGACAAAACTCAACATAAGAATGTTTTAACACACAAATATGGGCTAGCATGCATAAGAAAATTAGGTTTTGAATAATTCAAGTCAGTGGTTTAAGGATAAAGGTGAATAGAAGGAAGACTTAGTGGAGAAGGAGGATAAGTCTGGTATAAACATTGGGCCTTCAAGCAGCTGGGTAAAGAAAAAATTCAGTCACAAGAACCCCTTGAAACTAAAGTTTAAAACACTGAAAAACATTCATAGCAGTATTATAATCAAACATCCATTATAACAAAACCAAAACATCTCATATGGATCATCCAATCATGATCATTTCAGAGTGAGAGGAAACAAGATGGCGAAAGGAAATTGACTTCTATTAACGAAAATGACTCAAGTCCCATACATAGCCAGAGAACAACTTTGCTTAGTTAAAATATTAAAAAAGGGGAGCTCTTCTCAACCATCCGACCCTCTCAAATCATTCATCTAATGTATTTATAATCAATATAGTAGTTGGTTTCTTCTCTCGTTTGTCATGTTCCTTCTGTCAGAAGGAAACTCTGGTCAGTATGGGCATGCATGAGAAACTTGCCTCCGCGGTACTTCAGGCTGACAGTTTTATGTCTCCTCGGCCAAACCCTCCATGCTTCCATTTAAGGGGGTAGTCGATTGATCAACCACCGATCCTTCTTTCATTAAATAATTTTTTCCTTGGGATCAAGATGTGGAAAAAATTCCCTCTATGGTACTTCAGGCTGACAATTTTCTGTCTCCTCGGACAAACCCTCCATGTTTCCATTTAAGGGGGTTGCTGATTTCTCTCTTTCCTCTAGTGATAGATTGGTTGTGGTCTGCTAACTCTTTGCTTCTCCTTGTGACGCTCATTTGATGATTTGGCTTAATGCCTAGTTTATGTTTCCATGCGTTGATCTTAGATTGGAACCCATATAAGAACGTGATTGCAGAAGCTGCCAACGACGGTTTGGGTCCACACTACTTCGGCCCCTGCAATCCACCACCAACTGCCACATACCTATTTCGCTATACCATGGTTTCGATTGCGGGACCGCTCTAGAATTTTAACGTTCGAGCATGTTCCGTCCCTGCAATACAGTGTGGCCATCAATCCGATGCAAATCCACGATCTGGGAAACCGTACTATTTTAGCGCCCCGCTAAAATTTATACGTCTGACAACTCCATAATCCTTTAAAACCATGCTTAGAGATGGAGACAACTTTGGAGCTTGAGAGCTTTGAATGTTGAGCAAGAATACCTCCTGAAGGATGATCTCCCCAATCTGACATGGTGGCCTAACATTGTATGACGTCACAGCTAGTGATGGATGAGCATCATGTGTTGAGTTGAAAAACACCTGTGGAGTGGTAGGGCTCGAAGCGATGTGTTATCCTGAAGTTACTTTGGGACTTTGGGCATTCCGGTGATACGGCTACAAAGATCAATCGTTCTTGTTGATTTGAGATCAACGATCCACAATTACTTCGGGTGTTTGAGCTTTAGGAGTTTTGAATGCATATCTCTTACAATCCTCTAGAGAATCATATCTCCGAAGTGAGAGATCTTCCTCCACGCGTCCTCAACCCTTAATGGCTCAGATTTACTTTGGTACTTTCTGCCTTCGGGAGTCCTTTACTCACTCAGCTAATTATGTATTCCTCCCAGAGTGCGAGATCATCGAACAGGTGTCCCTTTCTTGAAGATCAATGACCACGAGTGATTGCAGGCTCACCACTGTCACAAAATTTATTTTCCTCCCTGATCCCCGCAATGCGAAGATGCTTGTTCATAGTGGGATCGATATGAATTGTTGATCTGATGATCTAGAAATATCAACAACCTTGAACGGTTGTAGGCTCACAACTTGGAGAAACTTTAATTTTCTTTCTGATCCTCGCAATGCCTCCCCACCGTCTATCTCTCTCCAATGAGATATGATGGTCGTGACTTATTCTTTTCCCTACCTAACGACTGATCTGAACTGTACATCGGATCTTCGCTGCTAAAAATCGAGCATGTCTGCTTGCTTTTATTTCAAGCTCAAAATGGACGGCTCTGAACACTGCATTTCACTCATGGTTTTTCCCTGTGTAAACAAAGGACTTGGTTGGCCTTCAAAAACTACATACGACCCATGACAACTTCATGTGATAACATTTGCTCCATAGGGGATGGCATGCTCCCTGTGAGCTGTCAAGAACAAACAATTTCATTTTCTTATCCTAGGGATATGGGGTCACTTATTTAAACAGAAATAAAAATAAAAAGTGATATTTACAATGAATGGAAATACAATCATGGCTTAAGAAAAATATTTTTTTAGGAAGTGCCCATTGACAGGGCCACCAAAAAATTTAGAATCCTCCAAGTTCTGCAATTTATAAGTGTAATTTGAAAATACCTCGGAAATCTTGAACGAACCAATCCAAAACGCTTCGAATTTACCATGTTTTCCTTTTTCTTGCTTGGGTACATCCCACTTGAGCACTAGATCTCCCAGCTGGAAATATGACTTGCTTACCCTCTTGTCAAAATCCTGCTTGATCTTCTGTTGATGGTCCTCTGCTTTGCCAAGTAGTTGCTCCCTAGTTTGTGTTACTTCTACTAGTTGGTGTATCCTCCTAACCATATCATCAAGTTCTCCTTAGTAGTCCTGGAGGAATTTTTCCATGGGCAAGGAAAATTGAGTAGGAAAGATAGACTGAACCCCATATACAAGCTAAAAAGGAGAAACACCAAGTGACCCTTTTATTGTAACTCTATCAACCCATAAGGAAAATTGTATCTTTTAGTCCCATGCTTTCTTATTGTATTCTAACAATTTCTTGATGATCTTATGAGGCTCTTCTTAGAGGACTCTGCCAAACTATTTACTTGGGGGTAGTAAGGAGTAGAATAGACTAATGTAATCCCATATTGTTCATGAAACTTGATCAATGGTTCATCTTTGAAGGAAGTGACATTGTCAGTAACAATCATGCTTGGACAACCAAATCTTGACATGATATCCTCGAGAAAACTAATGATTACCTTGTGGGAGGCATTCCTTGTAGGAATGGCTTCTATCCACTTGGTAAAGTAATCGGTAGCAATAAAAATCCACCTATGCTGACCACTTGAAGCTGGATGGATTTCCCCAATGAAGTCAAGAACCCACTTTTGAAAAGGTCTAGAAGCCACCACATGCTTCAAAGGCAAATATTTTAGTTGTTGCTTTCTAGAAAAATTTTGGCATTTGACACAAGCTCTAATCTTTGCACAAATATCAGTAAAAAGGCTAGGCCAGAAATACCCAACTCTGAGGATCTTATAAGTTGTGGTTCTCCAAAAATGATGGCCCCCACATAAGTTTTCATGAAAGTCGGTCATGGCCCTTTGAGTTTCATGTGGATCTAAACATCTCAAAAGAACTCCTAGAGGATCTTTTCAATACAAGATATGATCAATGAGAGAACATATGATTGCTTTAAGCTTCAAATATCTCACCTTGTTCTTGTCCAAACCATCTGGAGGCAACACCTTCTGCAGAAAATATATGATGTCTTTATACCAAGTTCATTCTGCCAAAATTGGGTTGGCATGAGAGCTTTTATCAACAAACTCAACTTGTTGATTTTCTGAGTTTATGTTCATGAAATTAACCCCTAAATATTTGTAATTCGATTCAGCCAACAACCTGGCTAAACCTTGGCCTTTCACTAGTTTAGTAGGCTTCAGTTCAAGGTCAAATTCCAGAATTTTAGCAATCCATTTTCTCCTTTTCCCATCTATGTCAGGCTGGATGAGTATCTATTTCCTTGAGGCTGATGGGAAACATGCAACAATATTTGAGTGTAGAACATATACTCTGAAATATTTGAGGGCTTTGACCAAATCATAAGCCTTCTTTTCCATGATATCATATCTCATTTATGCATCCCTCAATGCTCTGCTGAAAAAGGAAATAGGATGCTCTAACCCCTCTATATTTTTCTGCAGCAAAACAACAACCAATGTGTCAAATGAGGCAAAGGAAAATATCATAAACTCCTTGGAATAGTCATGGATGATGAGCACAGGTGCTTCAGTTAGAGCCTTTTTTATCTTATCAAAAGATTATCTAGCCTCAGTAGTCCATTTCATCTCATTCCCTTTCCTAAGCATGGTTGTAATGTACTTCAATAATTCATCAAAGTTAGAGATGAACCTTCTTAGAAAATTGATTTTCCCCAAGAAAGACTGAACTTCTTTCTTGGATCTAGGAAAATATAAGGTATGGATGGCCTCTACCCTACTTGGATTAGTTCTTACCCCTTCTACTGATACAATGTGCCCCAATAACGTACCTTCCTTCATAGCAAACAAAGACTTCCTAGGATTGAGAGAGAGACCAAACTTTATGCACTTCAGAAGACCTTTTCAAAAGATGATAATGTTATTTATCAGATTTTGAGAACACTGTAATGTTATCTAGATAGATGACTACAAACTTGTCCTTCTCCCCAATGAAGGAAATGTCCATTTCTCACTGAAAGGTCACTCCTGCTTACATCAAACCAAAGGGCATTTTAGCATACATGAATGTTCCCCAAGGAGTAGTAAAGGTTGTCTTATCTCTATCTTCAGGCAAGACAGAGATCTTATTGTAGCCAGAAAATCCATCAATCATAGACATCCTAGATGAACCAATGACTCTCTGCAAAATATGCTCCATCTTTGGCAAGGGGTAATTATCTTTCTTGGAGCTTCTGTTCAAATTCCTAAAATCAACACATAATCTAATTTCCCCATTTTTCTTCCTTACAGGGGCCAAGTTAGCTACCCACTCAAAGTATCTCAAAGGAATGATGATTTTGGCATCCAACAACTTCTTCACTTCTTTTTCCATAATAGGCAGCATCATGGGATTTATCTATCTGAATTTTTGCCTAAAAGGCTTCGTCTCCTCTTTCAAAGTGATCTTATGTTCAATGATGTATGTGTCATATGTTCTTAAATCTTCATATTTCCAGGCAAACACATCAGCAAAATCCTTTAAAAGATTAACATAATCATCCCTTTGTTCCTTTGACAAGCTACTAGACAACTTAACATACTTTGGATCATCCTATGTACCTAAATTGCATTCATTCACCTGAACATTTTCAGTTGGACCTTTAACCTTTACAACAACATCATTTCTATCAAACAATCTCTCCAAGGGGACTAGTCCTTTTGGAATATTGTTACTGGGCAACTGAACAATATGATGGTCAACAATTTTATCTAGAAAAATATCAGTATGAGGGATTTTTTCAGTATCATGATCTTGATCAATATGTAAGGCAAAAAAACTCATCCACCGTCTCAAGAAATCTTTTTATCTCAATATCATCCTCAAAAACCTTCCAATGTTTGACATTGTTAGGTACAGAGGGTCTATACTTCACTTCCACATCATATTTGAGTTTAGGGGGCAAAGGAATTCTGAAATTACTTGCTAAAACAACCAAGGAATCTGTCATAGTGTTCTCCTCTCTTGGAACAAATGAGATATTAAAAGCTAAGAA
>SNQJ01S0158619.1:16355-35928 GCA_010110895.2 Picea sitchensis
AAATGACCCTCCATGCTCTTTAAATAGAGATCATGGACCAATCGGGTTTTAATCCATGGATCAATGGCCATTAAGATCAAGGAGAGTATGAATCGTTAGATCACTCTATGTTGGGAGCATATCGTGACTGTCGAATTTCCTAACTACAAATGCATACTAATGCATACTAAAGAAACACACTAGAAAACACACTTTTACCTAACGACACAATAGACCAAGTATATCTTACTAACTCCTAAGTTTCTAAATATCCTAACAACGACTCCAGCACCTGTAATTCTAGATTCTCTGTAAGGTTTTCATATGTCTGGGTGCTCTAGTTACTTAGCTACTTGCACTCCAAGGAAAGAGATTTTAATCTTCCAACTGCGCTGCGAGCAGTTGCTTCTCACTGGTCTCTTATCTCTTGAGGGGTTTCGGGTATAGCGCGGAGTTCTAGATCTATGATGCGCTACTGGAGCTTCTGGATTACCTCTTCAAGTTGTGCCACCTGCTGTGGAACTCGTTCTTTGGTCTGTACTTCGACAATTTTCACAGAGCGAAGTGCTCTCTTGACCCTTTCCTTTACTTCAAGTTGCTTGGCAAGTAACTGTCCCTTGCTTTGCTGTAGCTCTACTTTCGCTTCATCAAACTTCTCTTTCATAGAAAGCTTCTCTCGTTCTGCAATACTGCGTTGTTCTACCAGAGATCCATGTGCTTGCGCCAAAGCCTGGGTGGCTTGTGTTGTTTCCTCTTGTGCTTGTTGAAGGTGAGCTTTGACCGTATCAGCAATCCGATGGAGTTGAGCTGGCTCATCTCCCAGTTTTGATGTTCCTACTGGTAGAGGCATAGTGGAAACTACATGGATGGACTGTAGTTCCTGCTGCACTTCTTGAAATTTGACCTTGATCTGAATAAACATCTCCTCCTGCTTAGCTTCCTGCTTCTCTGATATATCCAGTGAAGCATCATTCAATGCAGCGACAATGAATTCGAAGTCGTCTGAGGTTAGGGTGGTCTCAAAATTGGCTCTAGTTTCTTTCATTTTCTTCCTTGAAGAAGGTTTCGAAGGGGAAACCTTCCTTTTCTTTGAAGGATCATTTTTGTCTCTTGGCGGTGTGACCTTGTCTTTCTTTTGTTCGAATTCAGTGCCATCTATCTCTTCACCATCACCTCCACGCTCAAGTAATATAGAAGGAGTCTATGATGAAGTGTTGTGGACATCCTGGGCTTCTTCATTCTTCTTGGTCTTGCTCTGTCTAGGTGTATCGTGCACGACTTATGGACTATCAACATCAGAGAGCTCCATGGGGTCAGCTGGGATAAGGAGGTTTGTCGACCACTCCTTATTAATATATTGTAAGTCTTCCTCTATTAGTTTGTAGTAGGACTGTAACTATTGGTGATGCTCATCAATGCGCAGTGTGATTTATATGAAGTGGCAGTCTGCACTGAATTTCATCAATGGCCTAAATCTATGAAGTGTGTTCGGGGTGATGCGAGGCGTAGCCTGGATTGCAATATTTAGTTGGTTGTAATGAGTGTGGAAGATGGAATTGGACTACCACTTCTCATTCATGTCGCTGGAATACCATAATGTACTAAAATTCACGGCCAGTGGTTCAAAGGGCTCGACATGCGAGAAGGTTGCACCTTCCGACATCTCTCATGTGATGAAAGCGATTAATATGAGAAACTGGCTAAAATGGAACTCATTCCCTTGGTCCTGTGCTTCCCTACAGTCCATTTCTATCTAGTTCACCAAGTATTTGGCCTAATTCATATGTAGGCCCTTCGCGCACTTCCCTGCGAGGTCTACTACAAATCGGGTCACTTGGGTCGGTCGGTTCTTGCGAACTAGCTTGCTTGCAATCAACTGACAGGTAAGGCACACTGCGCCACTCTAGATAGAGGCTACCTTGTAGCCTCAAGTTCCCTTCTCGACATAGCCATACGTATCCTTTATCTTCTATGCAAGAGCGTGATCCGTAGTCTTGCCAGGGTAAAAATCATGTGGGTCAGGGCCATGCATGCTTAGCCCTGTGGTCAAATTGATCAAATTCGGATCCACTATGATGCGACGGTTCAACCATAAGTATCCTCCATGATAGAAAGACAACAACAACTTGATGCACACGTTCACTTCTTGATTCCTCTTGAAGTGAGGAATCTTCATTACATTAAGTAGGGTTGAATGCACGAGGTTTTGGGTCCATGATTGAGCGATAATATTGGAGTTATTTCCTTTGGTTCGTGTCAGATATTTATGAGGGGCGAGAATATTGTAAGCCTTTCTGTTGCTGAGGTTGAAGTCACTGAACTTCAACGCGATGATCTTATCCTAGTCAGCATGAACTGCACGCACTTCTTTCGGAAGGTACGTAGTGATCAAAGCATACTCAAATTTGTAGGGTACACTGTCATGAGTGATGGCGCTGCTCATAGGTGGTAGATAAGTAGGTAGAATTCTCGGAATTAGTTTAGCGTTCGCAAGATCTTCTCTATGCTTAGTTCTCTTCTTGTCGATTGCCCGGGATGGGTCAGCTCAATCATTCGATGGGGAGGCTTTCACTCCTCGCATCGATGATGCCTGTACACTTGTAGACAGTCCTCTTCGTCACATGGTTTTTTCAGTCATTAAGTCGATCATAACTTCTATCACAGTTTCTTCTTCGGCGGTGAGCTCTTCATACATACATGCTCGAGATGGATATCTTGTGTTTTCAAAGTAATGTGGGCAATACAATAGGGTAGAAGGAAAAGGCGTAGTGATCACTAGGGAATCTCAATCAAGGTTGTGAGCTCAAATTATCAATTAGAAAAAGTGTTCTCATTCCATGGTGCGGCGAGATAAATAGACAACTCTGTAACGGATCGCTTGCAATGGATATGAAGGCTTCATTAACTCCATTCTTTCCATTATGGTGTGGTCCAATGGTCAGGTGATGAACCTTTATTGATTTTCTATCTATTCGGAGCAGAAGTCGAATGGATATATCAGTCCCAACGGCTATATTGCTTCGTCATGGCGAAGTGCCATACGTCGTTGTTCTGATATCCCAGTGAAGCTCAAATTCTATAATTTTTCTTTCTGTGAGGTCTCCTCTAGAACCTCTTGTAATTGTTTAGTATTAGACCTTTTCTTTCTTAACTTTCTAGCCTTCTTTCCAGTAAGATTCATCATAGTAATTATTTTCTCATTCTAATTATTTTCTTCTTTGGTCTTAGTTACTTTATGTTGTTAAAATTCTTGCCTAGGTTTCTTGGGTAATACTTCTTCTGTGTCTGAGATAGGTAATTCAATCTCCCAAGGATCCTCTAGTGTTCTCTTAGCTTCGACATTTGGGATGCTAGTATTAGATATATGTGTTCTTCTCTTATGTTCCTCAATCAAGTGCACGATCCTTCTGGTCATAAAATATTTTAACTCTTTCTTCTTTTGTTCCAAAACTTCTTCTTATTCCTTTTGCCTGTCTTGATCTCTATCAATCCAAGGTTTTCCTATTAGCATGGTAAATGAGTTGTTGTCTTCAACAAATTTAATAATCTCAAAGTCTTCTTCTGTCAAAGTTCCACTGACATTCATGGGTATCTGAGTGAGCCTTCCACATAGGTTTACTAGCTTTCCTCTGAATAAACTTATTCCTCCTAGTGAAGGGATCATAACAGGCCTTCCTATAGCTTCTTAGGTTCTCTCTGGAATAATATTCATTTGTGTTTCCTCATCCAAAACACATTCAATGTTGAAGTCCCCTATTCTTGCTTCGATGCATTCCTTCTCTTTGAAGATATCTGATAAGTTGACATGTCGGTGGTCATTCAAGGTTTCTCTCATTTGTAGCAATACTTTCTCTGATTCTTTCTGGGGTTCTACCTTTTCTGGATCTACCTTATGGTTTTCTTGATTAAGATTCATTCCTTCAAGATTAGCGATCATTCTAGGGAAATCCAACACTTCGTGGTCCATAGCCTTACAACAAAGACAACTAGGTCTTATGTCAGGGAATTCCTTAACAATATGTCCTAGTCTTCTCCAACTATAACCGAGGTTTAATCCTCTCTTTCTTTTCAATGATCCCCAACCTCTTTTGTACTGCGCACTAGGATCATGGTAGCTAACCTACAACAAATTCTTTCTAGGATCCTGCATCCATTTGTTAATCCAAACATTATTTCTATGCATAGGTATAACATATCTTTCAGATCTATTCATATCAAACCTTTTTTCATCTATTAATACCCTAGCTTTCAAACTAGGACAAAAATTATCAGATATACCTAGATCCATACTCTAGAAACAAAAATTTCTACTTATATAACTTCTACAGAGCACAAAGCTTTCATATCTTGCTTCTTTTCTTCGGATCCAACCTCCTTTCTTCATATTGGGCTTCTTTCCTTCATATATAGCCTTCTCTCTTTAGTACAAAGCTTTTCAGATCAAGTAGAATACTATGCACTAGGGCACAGATCTACGCACAGTGATTTCGCAATTTTAGGATGAATCTTATAACAAAGCTTCCTCTTTCTCAGTTCCCAACAATCACAATTTCAAGGTCCCAACAATGGAACCATTTGTTGGCACATGGGCAGACCTAGGGTTCAACTCTACAAGAGTGCACCAACAAAACCCTAACTATCGGCCCTTTTGGTAACACCTGCGAAGAAGATGAAGTCTCACTCGAGGTAGAGGCAAGGGTGGTTTCATGACTCAAGTGTCTGTAACCTTAGTTGGGACATAGATATGTGATTATACAACTTAATAAATCACTTAGCACCGTTAGTTCTTTAACATGCACTCATTATCTACTTCGTTGATAAAACAGAGCCTTGTAGTACTCATAGTAATCTACCATATATGAGCACTTAGCATAAGTAACATAGGTCGGACATAGCTGATCAAGAACTGAGCATATTCATGTATATTAGATCTAACATTCCATACATCATTAGCACTGAGCATAATAAAATCTATCTAATCATCTCAAAGCACTAAGCAAGAAGACATAAACACATTCAGACATGCACCAAGCTAGATAACACAGTGTTTTCGTGGTTCTCCCCAATCTTGGGGCTACGTCCACCAACTCTTCTTCTTTATTATCTTCAATTAGTCATCTACATGCACAGAGCCATACAAACCCTACTCCGCATAGGACAAGATATCTGCGTGCACCTCGCCAGATCCTCCTTCACCGAGTTAGGTTATATCACAAAATATTTTACTCAATATCTTACATTCACTTGCACTTAGCCTTGCAAGTCTCACACAACATGCACAAAGCATATACAACTATTACTTGTACTTGGCACTTAGATCATCGGCTCTTTCCTACATTGCCTGGGTATCTATTTATACATTACAAAATAGGCCTAAACATGGGTAAAACCATGGGCTGACATCCCTTTCCCGTTACATATTCCCAAAAACCCAAAAAGAGGCCCAAAAGGGGCCCGAGATCCTGTGATCTCCGCTTCATCTTGCGCTCCTCCTTCGACAGGCTGTCAACATCCCAAACTAGGTCAACATGACCGAGAAACTTCCAAAACTTGGTCAAGGCCCAACAGTCTTTATCCTTTATCCTTACCTAGTGGTATCCCAACCTAAGATCTATTTTTGAAAATACCTTGGCATCCTTCAACTGATCAAAGAGATCATCGATCCTTGGCAAAGGATACTTGTTCTTAATGGTCACTTTGTTCAACTGTCTGAAATCGATACACAATCTTAACATCCCATCCTTCCTTTTCACGAACAAGACTATGGCACCCCAAGGTGACACACTTGAGCGTATGTACCCCTTCTTCAAAAGTTATTCAAGCTGCAATTGCAGTTCTTTCAACTCTGGTGTACTCATTCTGTAAGGATATTTTGACACTAGAGTTGCTCTGAGCATCAGGTTTATAGAGAAATCAATATCTCTCTTTGGGGGTAGTCTGGGTACCTCCTGGAATACATCATCAAAATCCTTTAATATTGCATGGTCTTCAATATTTGACACATTATCCTTAGGTGCTTCTTCCATATGGGCTACAAATATTTGGCATCCTTTCCTGTAGCACTTCTTCAGTTGCATTACTAAGATTTCTCTGACAACAAATTCTCTGGGAATTCCTTGGAATTTCCTTGGGTTTCCTTCCTCATCCAGGCAAGTGAATTCCTTGTTACAACACTCTAATATGGCATGGTGTTGGTCCAACCAATCCATCCTAATTAGACAATCATAGGAACCCACATGTAAGATGTTCAATTCATCCCTTATTCTCAATCCATTCATGTCCACTGGACAGGACTTAACCAACTCAACAACCTTTCTCTTGGCTCCTGTAGCCAGCTATACTAACCAATATTTTCCATGCTTTCTTCTTGGCAATTGAAAACTTTACACCATTCTAGGATCTATATAACTATGACTAGCCCCTGAATCAATTCAAATAGTAAAGGTATGGTTATTGATCATACCTTCAAATTCAATCATGTGTGATTTGAATTCATCTTGCTTGTTGTCTAGGTCCGCATAGATCCTTGGTACTCTACTACCCATGTCCTCCATTGTTTCAGCTTGCTAAACATCATGGATAGCTCTCACTTTTCCATTTTTATGGGGACAATCTATGTACTTATGGTTTCCCTAACAACCCCAACATTGAATGGGCATCTGCCTTGGCCTTTGTCCCCCTACTTCGATCATTCTCATCTCTCTAAAAGATGGTTGTCCTTGAGGACTGTTTATGAAAAGAGGAGGTTTGTTTCCCTTCTGCCTCTACTCTTTCTTGAACTTCTTCTGGTCATCCCAAGCCTTCCGAAAGGTGGGATTTTCTCTTTGTTGCTAATATAAGCATTTTTCTCTTCTTATAGTTTCTTCCATATGTTTATGATCATCATACTGGATCTTGTCACTGATGGAAGGTGGAAGACCACTCAGATACCTTTGAATTTTGACAGTCTCATCTTTGATGAATGAAACATACTTCAGCAAGTCCAAAAACCTTCGCTTATATTCATCAATAGACATGCTACCCAACTTGAGTTCAAATAATTCTTTCATCTTTCTGTCATGGTATCTTTTATTCAAGTATTTATTTTCGAAATACTTCTTGAATTATTTCCAAGTAACATTCTTCTCTTTAATGTGTTGCACTTGCACAAGTTGATCCCACCACATGGATGCTTTTCCTTTCAGTTGATACATCGTAACTCTTCCTTCTGCATGAGAAGAATAGTTATGTAGTTAGAAGTATTTCCTCATGCCAAGCAACCATGTATCAACATCTTCCTCCTTCTGGTGCTCTCCATCAAATGTAGGAGGTTTAATCTTGTTCATTTATCCCTTAATTTCATCCAGTCCAGATATCCTATGCTTTCTGGTAGGAGATGGGATTGAACTACTATGTGCCCTTACAGTGGTGCTTCAAGGAATGACAACCAATGCCTCTAATGCTGTGATCTTCTTTTTCCTCTCGGTCCTGCGACTCCTTGTTTTTCTTGAGTCAGTCTCCCTTATCCCAACTTATTTTCTATCCTTTCCAGGTTCTGTATCAACTTTAGGTTGAATTCTCCCTGTCTCTCTCTAGCTTCCATGAGATTCCTATTATCTACTCGGTTAGTCACAGGCATATTTCTACATTCGATCAATGATTTTCATCATTGTGCTCCCTTCCTTATCTATCTCTTCTCATGTCCATTGGAGTTAGATACTTCCACTCCCAAATGGAAATCCATTCCTTTACTTCATTCTCTGAACTGGAAGCATTGTATTGCCTCCTCCATTTCTACGCACTTAGTGGTAATTCCAGTTCGGTTCGATAGTGGATTATTTCGAAAACCTGTATGCGATCAACGAGAAATTGTCGAATACCATTCATAACAAATCCCACAACATTCATAAACCCATACAGTTTAATAAAATGTTCATATTTCATTTTCTTTCCCATCTCTTCTCATCCTGCATTAATAATTGTCGGGCACTAGCCCCTTTCTTTTATCCCACGTGATCCGCGGGCCATGACAAGTGCTAGAGTAAAGGTGCTTACTTTCGGACCTTGACTTGAGAAATTTTCAAAGCGTCCCCAACAATATCTCGGTTCAAATTTCCAAACTCATGAAGTAAGGTAGATCAGGGTCGCGTCTGCGGAGCGTCAGCTATTACCCACGGTGGACTTTGTCATCGAGTTTCTTGACTTGAACTTGAACCGGGACTTGATTCGTGGCACCGGAAAGTTCTCACACTTGCTTCCTTCCATCTTTGAATTTTTGAAATTCCAAACTTCTTACCCCTAGGTCCACGTAGTAAAAATGTCACCAACCCCGGTGGTGGCACATGGCATGCCTAGGAAGGTCCATGTCGCCCTTGGCAACATCATCCGACCCTGCGTCTACTTTTTCTTCATAACTTTGAGCCCGGTTTGTGCATCAACACATCCACTTTTACGATGTCGATGATTTCGATACGATGCGCTCTTTGCTTCATACAGCGACCAGCTCTTTTCCTCCGATCTCACGATTAGATTTCCCTCGGAACTTGAGCTTTGGGCTTTGGAATTTTTTGCATCAACGCATCCCACTTCTCCCGATTTATGAACTCCGAAAGTATTCCAGGATAACACTCCTACACCTTATCCAGATATAGTGGTAAAGGATTTCCATTCCTTCCGAGAAGATCCTACGGTCCCAACAACACCAATGTTGTGATCTCTCTCCCTATGGAAAAATACCATGTATGTCGTGGTTTTATAATACTACTACCCCTCCTGAACTTAGTAACACGACCAAGTAATATCTTGGCACTCAATAACGTTCTGAGGTTCAAAATTGATTCCTCCAAACACAATTTCCACATGAAAACTTGGGTCAAGACCGCCTCTAGCCCATCTAGGTTCGATGTTGAAACCTTGGCTCACGAACTTCGAATTTTTTCATTTCAACAATAATTCACTCAAAAATATTTGTCTCGTTAACCAATAACATGGCCCATCCAAGATCAATGTCAAACCATGGCTCACGATACCAATTTGTAACATCCCCAATACAAAGCGGTCGAGCAACACCCTTTGTCGACACTTCACTTATCGATACCAATTTGTAACGTCCCCAACCACCAATGGGTCAAGAAACGCCACTATGGAACATACATGCATGCATATATATATATATATATATATATAACATGCATATTTGATTTAAATTCATCAAATAACAGTTTATTTCTTCCATACAGAGACTTTGTTGATAATTATGATGAATTCATACATGTAACGGAATACATGATAACATTCAAGAATCACATACATGCATAACATATATAATTAAGCATGAAAATTATACTTATCTTTTAACTAGGTTAAAGAACTTCACCAAGCTAGCGTCTGCAGACCTTCCATGAACCCTCCCAACTAAAGACCACACTACTCATCACACTCAGACTAAGCTCCACCCGAGCTAGGACTAAGCTCCAACCAAGGAAAGGGAATCCTAGACTAGGTTGGGTTATAGGCGCGGTCTGGCTGGAAGGATTCTCTCGAGCCTTCTTCGCCCTACTCCGCAATTCTCATTCCCCACATGCTGTTCCACCCAGGAGTATGCACTTTCATTGTTCCACATTCCATCGACTTATCCACTTCCCTTCCAAGGCTTCGACAACAGGCCAGGATCGGTATCGAGGCTCATTAGCTAGTGTTGAACTCTCTGGGAAAACCACTTGAAAACTTTCTCTCACACGGAGAGAGCTTATCCTATGCGACAACCTTTTCAACCACATGCGACAATACCTTCTTCAACCGCTTTCAGCTTCGGTTCAGGTAAGGTATGGGTGTGGCAAAACAACGAGGGAAAATGGTTATGAACACCAAAAACGGTAACAGTCGAACACTAAGACATAGCAAGGCTCAGTCGGTTTTACAAGATGCATTGGGCTTCTCAGGAAGAAAACATAGGACAAATTCACGGTTTATGTTTTCAGATATGCGTGAGGGTATGCACAGGTTGATGTGAGCTAAGCAATTTCTTGAAGGATGGGAATGATAAGCGAACCCCCACGGAGAATGGCCAACAATGCCACCAGCAACACAAAGTTGACTCTTAAAGATTTAAATTGCATGTGCCTAGGTCGTTACCTATCTTCTGGCCCTTGTATGCACTCCATAACATACGTTCCTTTTTCCAGGAATTTAGGACAACACTTGGTCAATTTCCACCTTAGCCTTTTAGGAAGTAATAATAAATTATTATCCTTTAGAGGTAATCCCTCTGGCAACCCCTACCACCCCAAAACATAGCCTCCTCCCTTACCCAAACCTTATGGAAGCAATTTATCACTCTTTTCTTCATGGTAGGTCACATATGATGTTTTATATTCATGATGCATAAATTACGCATAAAATCGGAGGCTTCAGCTTTAACCTAGGCTCCTCGTCCTAGTAAACTTACATGGCCCACCGAAACATCCAGCACTTTCGTCTCACTGACCTACAAAACATGTTTATAATTTATAAATACAGTTAGGGCTCATCCTTGGGGATATTACATTAATGGTATTAACTATGGGTCTTAGTGGAGCATTATCTTTATGAATTTTAGGAAGCCCATATATTCATGGAACCACATAATTTTTTAGGGTTAGTTTAGCCTTCAAATATATATCGACATAAGAGTTCATTATAGCTAGTGTCACTTCCTTAATTATTTTATTATTGGTATCTCTATTGATCTCTATGTAACTCCCATTTCTTAGTAAATGTTTCAACATATCGTCTTCATAATTTGATATGTTCATGATTATAGTGGCACTGCCTATGTTGTCTTTCAGTACCATTATTTCTTTATTCTTCCTGAAATTCTTTAACTTTATGGCCATCCCTATCAATGATAACATACATTCATTTTAATATAAATTTCATTTTAAATGGATGTTAGGAATTATTGAGGGATGTGAAGAAAGTAAAGGTGAGGGGGTCGAAGGGGAATGTCATGTGTCAATCCATGATTTACCCACCAATGGTTAATATGTGGACTGACTAAATAAGCTTGTGGAATAATCTTGACATCACATTTCCAATTCATTGTTTGAGAGATATACTAGCTTAGTCATTGGATGCTTATTATTTTCTCATATTTCTCAACCGCCATGTTATATCATGAACTATTATGCTTCTCCATGACTTATGTATATCACTGTTGTGATATTATGTAATATATATGAGTCTATATTTATTGAGGAATGATATTTGTAGTGAGCATGATATCACATGAGGATTACTACAAATAACATGAACCCTATTTTGTTTTATTGATTATATTGAGCTATTGTATTAAGCATGGTACTCACTATATGTGTGGTTTGTATGGGATATTTTTTGCAAAATTACAACCTAGTTATGAAGGTTTCCTTGTGAAATGAGATACTCGATGGTGGGATGATCGAGCTAATGGAAGTGTTGGTATTAATAATGATGTAGACCTAGAAATCCTATAGATGATAATGAAAGAACAACAACACACAACAACATATAATGATTCAATACACAACCAATAGAGAATGAATACTCAATACACAAAAATATTAACAACAACTAATTTTATATCCTTTTATCGAAACCAATGGCCAATTCTCTCATGCCTTATTACATTCATAGAGCCCTGCATAGGTATCTAGATCACCTAACACTACCAACAATTACATAAGACTAAATTATTGGAGAGTCAAAGGCCTCTCTTACATCAAACTCCCAAATATTATACTATGAGTTGATAACTATTTGGTTCCCAATTATTTTCAATTCTTTTTGTAACACAGAGATTTATTCAATGATTTCATCTATATATTTAATTATCACCTCTTTAACTTCTAGATACAACCAAATGAACACATAGAATGTACTCTAGGTTTTTTTCATGCTCTATGTTTGGAAGTTTGGCTTAGGATCCCCCATTTAAAATCCACATTTCTAATGAAATTTGGTGGGAAAGTGGAGGAATAAGTTGTCTACTCCAAAAATTGAAGGTGCACTAGTCAAAATACTAAACACGTGGTTATTATAGAAATCTCGAAATTCTTTTGTGATGGCTTTGGGAATATGTGCAATGCTAAAACTTAATACTTTTTTATGTAATTTGGTGTTAAGGTATAAGTATGTTTCCTTTATAATATATCCAAATTTTAGACCTTATATCCAAGATATGAGAATAATTTGATAAAGATACTAGACCCCATCATTGTTGAAAATTTGGAAGACATGAAACAAATCTAAAAAAAAAAAAAAAAGATGGGGGTATAGGATTTCAAAGCCTAGGGATGCTCCTACATGAGATTTCCTTGGTTGCAATAAGTGAGAATATTTCTCACAAGTTTGCTAATAATTCAATGTAATACTGGAATTTTGTGTCTTGTCTTTCTTTCTTCTTTCTTCTCTTCCACACTCTTCTCCAACTTACTCTTTCCTTTCTTCATATGGCATTCATATCCTTTTCAATTCAATTTAAATGGAGCTTAATTCTTCAAATAACTTTAACCCAATAGGAATCACTTCCTTTTGTTGTATTACAATCCCAATGAGGCTTACTACCTCCCTATTCTCCCTCTTATGCACAATCATTAATGCTCATTGTTCAAGATTCTCTTCACTATTTTATAGTGCACCTTTTCAACAACTAGCATCAAATCCACTTTCATTCTACATGTATTTTGACCCAATCTCGTATTTTATATAATTATCATTATTTTTAGCATCCTTATTATGTTTTTTCAGCTTTGTTTTCCATTTCCTTTCCATACTGAAATCTTCCTCATATTATCTTGGTCGCATGTTAACTACACCTCAACTTTTTTTATTATCTATTCTTCAAACATCTTCAAATCAATATTATTTTATGAAAACTTCGTAATACAAGTGCAATTTTCATCTTATCTTGGTTGAATGTCCTTTTCACTAACATCATCTTCTTTAAAACAATTATTTATCGATGGTCTATCACAAATTCCATACAATAAGGATAACATCATATCTATAAAGGTTTCATCATCATGATCTTCACTATCATCTAAGTTCTCTAATACAAATTCAATGCTCTAACGTATCTACATGAAAATGTCATGTTCATCCTCTATCTTCACTACTCGAGATATACTACGTTTCATATGGCCAACCAAGCCCTCTTCTGCTTGCATGTATTCAATCTTCTAGACAACACCTTCAACTACAGACTCTTTTCTTTTTTAAATTAGTTCAAATACCACATTGTCAAAACATTTGAGGAGCGTTATCTTCAAAAACAAAAATTGCAATATCACTAGTTTTTCACTCTATTACAATATCTTCAATGTTTTAAGGTATCACTATGAGATCTTCATAAACACTCATGTTTTTATTTGGATTCTCTTTATCTATGTCTTTTGTTTTATTGTCAACATATGATACACCATTGGAACTAAACAAATCCATCAATAATGATTTAAAGTATTCTTCATCTTCTTCTATGGGGCTTATGTATCATCTTCATCTACCATATTGTTATTTGTACTTGGCATAAAATCAAAAAATAAAATTATGGTGTTTGAGATGCCCTTCAAAATTGTATACTCCTTAATTGCTTATTACTACATCCCTTTTACTAAGAAAAAACAGTTTATGATCTTCTTTTGGCATTATTCCAATCACGTGCTCAAAATGTGTAACATCTCGACTTATTTAATGCATTGTACTAATTCATTCGTTCTCCATATCAGCTAGGCAATGATATTTGTTTGCATATGGAATAAAACCTTCATTCAAGATATTTCTTTACTTGATACATCCTTCTTCCTGAAAATTACTAACATGTCCAACTCCATACATATTTTCTCCATTCATTCCTTTCCTCTCTTGATTTCTTTCTAGCATCATTTTCTTCTCAAATTGTAAGGCTATATGGAAAACATCTTCTAAGGAAAATACTTTCTTTTTAGATTATCCTTTGAAATGGAAAATTTCAAAACATTCATAAACTTATAGGTTTTCTACACATGAATTCTTATGGTAATCTTATAAAGAACAACTACCAACTTCTCATCTTGGTTCTTCATATCCTGTAATCTTTCAACTCCTTTAAATCCATAACCATCTCTTCAAAATTATGGATGGTGTCATTTATTATGCTTGTTTGTCCATATACAACTTGTCACATCAAAAGAATTCTTGATTCTCCAATCTTGAATAAATCATATTCACTTCCTAGAACTTTTCAATCTTCAAGTCTTCAAAACACTAGTGCATGCCTTCACTCAATTTCCATAACTCTTATGGATCTAAACTTTCATGTCTCAAACAATTCATTGAGGAAAACTGCATTCTCTTCACTTCATTTACCTCTTGGGAATACACTTTATATTTTTACCCTCAACTTGAGTCAAGTCCATAACTTTTATTAGACTCCACCTTGCACATGTGCATCACTGTGCACTTCCTATGAAATTTCAAACATAGCAAAAAACTTGTTAAAGGAAACAAAATGATTCCTTTACAAGTCCCTGTTTGTCTTCTTTTTCATTAGCATCATTTTTGTTCATTCACTAATTTTTCTTCAACAATGCTTTCCTAACAAAAGAATGAAAATATTTTTTCTATTTCCTTCATTATTGTCAACATTTCTAACTCTATGTAATTCTTGCATATGGTATCTTGTGTCAACAACCTTCCATCTCTTTCTATTCCTAACCCATTTTTTCATTCTTTTAATTCTTGGGACGCACTCTTTCCATGGGTATTCATTAATAATGAACTTGACATTGTGTGATAGTACAACCCAACTTCCACATGAGATTTCAATAATTTATTATTCAAAGTTGTCCTCAAGTTCCACTCACCACTCATTCCATGGTCAAGCTAGTAAGTCCAACCTTAATGCATTCTCTCAAAATTTCTAAATGATGGTACGAGTTCCATATCTAAGAAAATTAACCTTCTTACCTTTTAGTTTAAATGTTCCTTCTTAAGATAAACACGAACTATATATCCTATGAAAAACTAATGATCTCTATAATGTTGATCATGCCTAAACTTGTGCATCAATTAATTCTCTTTTGATAGGCTTATTGAACATGAGCATGTTCAATCCCATGAATGTGATTGATAAGCCTTATTTATTTCTCATTTGCAATAGTTATTGATATCAAATAACAACAATAGTTATTTCTCATTTGAAATAAAGAACACTCTCAAATATCAATAACACTTTGATGGTTGATCCATCACATACATTCCTAAGCATGTCCTCAATTGTCCATGAAGAGTCCTTTTTGTTTCCATCAGACTCTGGATTATATGTTGTACTAAAGTTTAATTGAGTATCCAAACCATTGAACAAATCCTTCCAAAGTAGAAGTGGCGTTGGATCTATGTAGAAACTATTTCCTTTGGCATCCATGTAGTCTAGCAACTTATTTCATGTAAATATGTGCAATATGTGTTTCCTTGTGTATAATCTTTGGGATGAGAATGTGTTTCTTCGTAATTTTATCCACCATCACCATGATAAAATCATGTTGCTTCTTTATTATGGTAGCTTTGTAATAAAATCCACTGTAGCAATTTCTCACTTCCATTCTAGAATGGGGAAATTGTTGTAACAAACTTACAATTTGGGTGTCTATGTTTTGTATTTACTTTTTAGCATTCTAGACATTTGGCTATGTAATTGTCCACTTCTTTCTTCATTCTTGGCCAAATATGGCTTCTTCTTGCTGCAATTGTTTTAATATCACCCAGGTGCCACATATGGCACATTAATGCATCTCCTTCAGCACTACATTTTTCAATTCATTTAGAAAGAGTTCAACACATACACACTTACTTGTACATGAGGAATTCCATCTTCTTTAGAGCTCCTTAATAATTAATTTTCTCTGCAGAAAATTACCTTGTTGTCAATGTCTCTTTTATTTTCACATAGTGCTTATTTGAATTTGCTGCTACAATGATTTTGTCTTTTAGATCTATCATGTACATGATAATAGACAGAGTAACTATGCACTTCATAGAGATCTCTTATTGATTCGTCAACCATGATTTTCCTTTCCTTTATATGCTTAATTTTTGAATTCATATTCATGAGAAATTCAAATACATCTAGTTTAATGGAATTTAGTGTTGGTTAATCCAAACAAATGCTTCAAACCATAATTAGTGCAGTATTTAGCTCCGATTTCTTACCCATAAGGTAATAAATTCACATTTCAATGCATTTACAATCAACTTTGCTAATTTCAAGTCATGTGTAGCATAATTCCTCTCATGCTCTTTTAATTTTCTAGACTCATAACATACCACATGGTCCCTTTCCTTTGAGAACTCCTTAGGGTCTTCCTTGCATGCATCCATGCACACAAAAAAAAATTGTTTGGATATGCAATCTTCAATTGGTGCACTTGTCAATATTCCCTTCAAGCATTGAAAACTCTCTTCACACTTGGGCGTCCATTCGAATTTCACTCCCTTCTTTTGCAACTAACTGATTTGACTTGCAATATTTGAAAAACCTTTCATGAATCTTCCGTGTGTGAGGAAAGACCCATGAATGATATTAGATCTATCACATCATTTGGCATTGGCCATCCTCTAATGACCTCTATCTTCTCAAGATGACTTCTATCCTATTTGGTGATATGCACTTTAAGTAGGTAGATACTTCTTTTGACAAAGATACTTACTTAATAACATATAATTTATGCCCTCTTAAAACTTTTAGGACCATTATTAAATGTTCTCATGTTCCTCTTCTGATTTAGAGTAGGCGAGGAATATCTCATCTAGGAACACAATTACAAACTTTTCAGGTACTCTCTGAACACTCCATTCATCCATTCAGGCAAATAAAAACTGTTGGGACATTTGATAGCCCAAATGGCACTACCAGAAGATTCCATAATTCCCATATCTTTTTTTGAATGTTTTCTTGTTGATGTCTTCTTCCTTGCTGCTGATGATAGAATGATCTCAAGTCAATCTTCGAAAGGTTTTCACCTTGCAGTTGATCAAACAAATCATCCAATTCATGGCAAGGATACTTATTATTTATGGTAACTTTATTAAGCTGCCTAAAATTCAATGCAAAGTCCCAATGTTCCATCCTTCTTCTTCACAAAGAACGGGGCTCCCAATTTGACACAATTGGGTGTCATAACCCTGAAGTCCTCGCACGGTGATTATCATGTCTCTTCTTGCCAATCCATCTTTGAATAAAGCCTTGAAAAACCACTTAAATCAAGTAACCCACGCCTAACTTACTCTCCTTTGAGCATTTAAGGAGCTTTCTTTGTATCTCTTTGTGATTGGAGCCAGACTAGCCCTCTGACTTGTTGCAACTCAGAAAAAAAAAAATCAGGAGAAGTTCAGCTGGGGACAAAAAGCTTTGGGTGTTCTTGGAACTCCAGTATGCATGGCGAGTTTGTCTAAAACTCTAACTCCTTCTGGCACTTATAAAAGAAGGGGTGGGGAATTTTATTCAAGGAGGGAAAAATCACTGTAGAAACTCTACCCAATTGCGAATCCGTTTTGTCCCAACCCTTTATCCTGCTCAAGCTTTAGGAGATTCAAGCAAAGAAGTTGGAGGACAAGAAGAGGCCGAGGATCAGGATCGAGGAACGGTGGCCAGTATCTATAATCATTGTAAGTTGACTCATGTGGGATATTAATAAAAAGATGTTTTTTCCGTCCCAAATACATGAGTCTTATATGTTTTAATGTGATTTTTGTTTAATCTCTAACCCTCTAGTAGAGACAATACTTGTAAAATGCATAGTTTTGTCTTGATTTCAGGATCGCTTTTTGGAAGGTAGCAGAAAAGGAGACAAAGCTCAACATAGTATCTACACCAACCGTCGATAAACAGGTTAGTCGGTTCTTCCCTTGTTTGCTTGAGAAAAAAGGGTTTCAGGTTGAGACTAGAGGTTAAAAGTAGTTTTATGAAGGGTCATGATGATCTGCATGTAAGTTCAGCTAACTGCTAGTCCTTATGGTAGAATACCCCACAACAGGAGTGGCGACTCCACTGGGGAAATTTTTTACTCTTAGGGTTCCGGATTTCATTAAAGGTTCTTGGGTAGTTCAAAGAGTTCAGTTTCTGTTTCTTTGTTTATTTCATTTTCTGTTAGGTCAAAAGCTACACTGGGGAGATTTTACTCTTAGGGTTTCCGGATTTCATTAAAGGTTCTTGGGTAGTTCAAAGAAGTTCAGTTTCTGTTTCTTTGTTTATTTCATTTTCTGTTAGGTCAAAAGCTAGCAGGGAACCTGGTTATCAATACCAGTTTTTCCTTGGCTATTTCTTGACATTGATTCTCGGGACACACAGAGGTACACGCGGCCTGCAGAAGGCCTGCACGCATGTGACCCGCGCCCTAACCTTCTACAGCCCGCATTTGAATGCCTGCTGTAGTGGTTTCAGTAGCGTGTAACATTCAGAAGGCTTGAGAGGAAGTCTCCTCTTCCCTGTCAGAAGTTTACCTTCTCAGGGGGCTTTCTGGATCCTGTCTGGGTCTTGATTGGTTTATTGTCTTGTTCTTCAGTCTGCCTTATTGTTTTGGTCATTCTTAGCATTAGTTTTCTTTTTTGCAAATTTTCTTTTTTTGTTGAAGTAATAGCATCCAAGCCTTTTAGAAACCCTGGTTGTCAATACCAGAGGCCTTTTTTCAGGTCTGGACTGCCTATGTGTTGATTTATCTTGAATTTCATATAGACCCGCGGCCTGCTTGAGTCTAGCCCGCGGGTACCCGCGCTCTGTTTTAGCTCAGCACGCGTTTACACACGTGTTGTCTTGGTGACAGTCGCGGGCTTGATTGGTATATTTTCAGCTTAGGTGGGGCAGTCATCCCCTCCTGGGATGAGAAGAGCTCCTCTCAGGGGCAGAGAGTCTGGAGCTGCAAAATCAGTAGGTTAGGGCATCTTATCCTTAGCATGTGTTTGTTAGTTGATGTTTTGATAGAAAAGACAAAAGAGAAAAAATATTTGTTTTATGGTTTTTAGGCAAGTGTTAGAATCGGTGTTGTTTGGATTGCTTTTTTGCATTTTTGTGCTCTGATTATGTTTGCGATCTGTGCTTTAAGCCAGAGTTTTCTTTTCATTCTCTTGGTTTTGTTCTTGTCAACATTTTTCCTTGTTGTGTTATTTTACAACGAAATGAAAAACAATTTCTTGTTTCATTTTCTTCTTGGTTTGAAGATTGTGTTGTTGGATCAGTAGCTAGGAAAGAAGTCTTTTTGCATAAGTTCTTGTAGTGCATTTCGGGTATAAGTAGCTCGCAGATCTGAGCAAAAGTTCTCCTTATTTACTGCATGAAATCTTAGTAAATTTGAAAAAGAAAAGAAGTATTTCATTGAAAAGTTGTTGGTTTTGCATTTTAGTAAAATTTTTTGTTTTCACGCATTTTGTTCATTTTGCTTTGAGTCTTTTTATACACCATCAGTTTCACTTTCGTACCTTGTGAATAAAAAATCCCATTAAAAGAAACGCTAATTAAAATCAAGTAGACTTTTCTGTTTGTAGGGTGCATACACTAGCTCAGGAATAGGGCCTTGGAATAGGTTGGAGAGTAAATTCTCCAAGGCCACCCAAACCAAACATTGGAGTC
>SNQJ01S0158620.1:11586-29422 GCA_010110895.2 Picea sitchensis
GCCAGAAAGCTGCTTAATACAGCCTAACCGTTTTTGTAAAAAAAAAACAATGATGCCAAGGATGTTAGTACTGAAAGTCACACTTTGACTGCTGAAGTGTAATCTCAACACTCATCAGTAGGTTGAAAGATAATTTTTTATGATGATGTCAAATGGATCAAAACTTAGTCAGAAGAGTAAAAATCACAAAAGGTTCCATAAACTATGTATAAGAAAATGAGGTATTGACTAACTTAGATTAGGTCTTTATAGAGTAAAATGGATGGATAGAAAAATTAATGAGAAAATGAAAATGTCTACCACTCACATTAGGAAATACTAGCAGACATCTGAGGTTGTTTTGACATAAGAACTTCTTCAATCAAAATATAAACTTTAAGAAAATCATAGCAATATCACAACGACACCTCCATTGCAATATAGATATAATAAATAAAATGAATCATTCAAATGAAAATAAAATCAGCGTATGATTGAGATAATATAATGGAAAGAAAATGATTTCTATTAATAAAAAAGTCTCAAGTCTGATACAAAAATCCAGAGATGGGTATGTAACTTCAAAACTTCAAAAATGTATGAGTCTCATTACAATCCTTCTAACCCTTAAATGATTTTCAATCTCTATCTTATATCCTAGGCTGTGATTGACAGTTTTACAATTCAAATCCCCTTCTTGCATAGGATTCCCACACCTAAAGGTGGAGTAACCACAATTGTTCAACAAAAGGGTAACAAACTGCTAAAAACTAGGCCCATGTTGGTAACCTCCTTGATCATATTAAATGTTCTTGATGATCTGTGATCTAAGAGCATCTCCCTTGGTCAGGTGTCCCTCCATCCTTCAATTGAACTTCTAGCAGATGTCATAACCTTATATTCATTTGGAAACCATTTATTCCTCCAAAACCTCCATATTAAGAGTTTGCAACAAAGTTCGCAGTGCTAGCCTGTATCATCCAGTTCATAGTGACAGGCATTGAGAACTCTCCTGTAGCTTCTCCATTTGTTTGAAAATGCATCAAAAACCCTCCAAAACTGTCCCAAGTGTCAACAACTACTATAATAATATATGATAGTGGTATAATACATAGTAAGTATTTAACACATCCTCAACTCAATCCTCACTTGTAAAACATGATTGTCTTCAATTAGCAAAATACCAAAATAGAAAACCTTAAAAAATGGTATGGTGTCTATATTCTTCACTTTTTGACTCTAGAGCTCCTCCTAGTGGAATATTTATCTAATTTATCCAAATTATTCTTGGCCATCTCCTCTCTGAAAGGTTGCAGCTCCATCTTTATCCCTATGATCTGACTCTGGTAGGCTATGTTCTGTCTGTAAAAGTTTCTAAGATTCTTGTGGAGAGGTTGCAAAATTTTAGCTATGAAATTCGTCTTTTCAAGGGTACCACGATACATCTCCATAATATCATTTAACTTCTTATTTCCAACCAAATCCTCCTTTTTTAGTTTGGTGATTTCAGTTCTTTCCTCTTTAAGATGTCTATTTAGCCTCTTAAAGGTAGGATTTTCTGGAGGAGTAGTTATGTCTACAATTTCAATGGGCTCTTTGATAGGTACACTTTTTCCCTTTCTCTCTATGGGGGCTCTCACTGACACTTTCTCCACAATGATTTCATTCTTTTATGATTCTCTAGTAACATGTATCCTAGCCTTGACCTTGTCTGCAACATGTGGTGAAGAGAATAATAAATTTCTCCCTCTCAGACCTGTGGCCCTAGTTGAAGGAGTCTCCACTAGATTGGGAGCTGGAAAAGGTGAAACCTCTCTTTGTGAGGACTAAGAAGATCCTAATTATTATACATGTTCCTTTGTTCCTTTATCCTTCTTAGTAGACCTGATGCTCTTCCTTTTCTTATTCATCCCCAACTATACATGCTTGTCGACCTGAAGAGGGATTTGTACTTTAGACTGTGGGGTAGGAGCAATGTTAAGTTGAAAGTTGGAAGAAGTAATGAATTATTCCCATTCCATGTTTCTCTTTTTTAATTCCTCCATCACCAACATATTTATTATACCTGAATGAAAAACAATTGTATCAACTACCTTAGACTTAGTCTAAACCCTATCAGACATTTTTCCAATACTTTTGAACAACTAAAAAGGAAGATTCATAACATATTTCCTTGTGAAGTGTAGCAGTAGTCTTATGTGATATTGATAGATCATTTTAAATATCCTTTAATAGGTAAATTATCTTTGAGTTATCTTCAACATTTTATCAAAACCCTCTAACATATGGTTTCTGGGCACAAACTTTGACAAATTGTCTTCTTAGTGTTCTGGTTTGAGGAATTTCCTTGAAAAGGCAACATTTAGAGTCATGGCCTTGAACCCTCTCTCCGAAGTACTTGGTATGTCAGTGGCTAGTGATATGGTCCTCTCAGATACCTCAAATTCTAGTATCCCAAACTTGGTCTTGGTTCCATCAAAGTTTAGTGAAAATTTTTTAGCCACCTCTGGTTGCCCCCTCTGCATTTTCTGATAGAAATTAATACATCCCACTCTTTGGAAGATCTCCTTGATCAAGGGTTCCTTATAAAATAGATGCATATCATAGGGTTCTGTTCTCACAATGTCTCTACCTTTGTGAAAATTCTTTTTTTGATTATCCATTAGTGCTAGCTAGGAAGGTTTTTTCACAGTATTGAATAATTAACCATAGTGGAGAGAAGGGAAGCAAAGGAAATGACTACTAGAATCAATACGAAAAAGCCACACAGACCTCTCAAAATGACAATGTTTCTATGTAAGGATGAAATGGTTTAACAGTGAGGTTATCTTCATAAAAGGACTATGAATAGATGGTGAATTGGTAAAAGTCTACTTTGTAAAGGATGCTGGAATAAAGAGTTCACAGTGCCGACTGATTGCACAGAGTTTGCAGCACCAGAGGTAGGATTTTGGAAAAGTTGTATGAAAAGAGCGACGCAAAGGCCAAGGATCATAAGATAGGGTAATTGAGGCCCAGGGATGTTGATGGTTTCAAGAGATAAGATGAAACACACGAGAAAAAGGTTCTTGAGCTTAATTATAGGTCTTTGTGAGAGTTCGTAGCTCCATTCGGTCAGTTCACAATGCCATAAAAGGAAAAGACACTAACCCCCTTTCCAGGCCTTAAAATAAGGTGTACAAGATTTGAAGTACCTGTTAGCATGGAACTGGAGGCTGATATCTTCAGATCTTCTTAGGATCACCTACAAGTGGTCTAACCGCCAAGTCATCCCTTGCAGCTAGTTTGCAGCAAAGTGTACAACGCCTGTCTATAACACTAGTTCGCAGAGCCAAGCTGAAGGATGCTTTGCACACTTGGAGAAAATGGTTAAGACATTCATAAAATTAATCCCCAAATATTTATTCAAAATTCAACTCTAAAATCAAGGAGATCTCCAATGACATGACCTTTTAAGAGAAATGATGACTATAAATGCAATATGTACATTAAAAGCGATGTGAACTCCCCTAGTGAGTTGTAAACGTAATTTCAAACTTGATTTGGAATTTAAACGAGTTGAGTGATAAGATAATGGGTCAACGTATATCATGGAGAAAGTGACATGTCAGGGTCATAATGATAAATTTGAAAGATGTGACTTAATGAATTTTCAAACCAAAACCAAACTAATCATAATTTATTCATGCCAAAAAAATGAAAAATTGTTATGGGAAAGGGACCTAAAACCTATAACCTAAGGTAAAAATATGACTCAAAATAAAACTAAAGATTTTTATTGACCCATGAAAATCTATGTGATAACACCATCTTCGTCATCAGTGGGTCCCCTAACATATTTTAATGGTATACATCATTGACCGATAAACAAATATTTTCTACCATTCTCGACATTAGCTCATTTATTTGCATGTTGTAGATTTCTACCATTGATTTTTGGGATGAAGACCTTGGGTTTGGGGTCACATCATTCCTTTACAACATCCGCTCCCAAGTTGAGATGGGTTATATTACTTGTCTTTGAATACTTTGAATACTTCGAGGGAAATTCCCTTAGTGGTAATTGTCTTCCTGATGTATATATGTTATGTCATAGATACACATTGTATTGTTGGTGGCTATGATTTTATTCATGTCATAGATCCACATTGTATTGTGTCGTGCCTATGATCTTATTGATGAGATGGATCCACCATGTATTCTTCCATGGCCATGGACTTGCATTTAATGTCATGTATCTACAGTGTATTGTTTGGAATCCATACTTTTATACTCTTCAAAGTTTGAGTATGTCTACCTAGCGGATGGTCTAAATATGCATCCATCCTTGGTGTTTGATTGCAGGTACTCTTTGTCCTCTAGACCTCATTTTCTCTTTCCTCATGTTTCCTCACATGGAAACTATTTTATCATAATGTGTTTCATCCATCCATTCCTTTCTTGACCTCACACATTAGGGGGAATATTTATATCCTTAATTTCCACCCTAGCGGGCTAGAAGAAAATCCATTAGAAGATGAAATCCAAGACACACATATATCTTAGAATTTGGGTCATTTTTTAGGGTTGTTACTGTTGAAACACACAATGACACTGAGAGGGGGGTGGGGGGTGAATCAATGTATGAAAATTTTGACTTATTTTCACACTTCCATAGATTAATTGAATTAACTGAATAATATATATGCAGCTCAATTAATTATTCATAACATGTGTAACACAAATTGCATGAAGAAGATAAAATATCTTTCCTTTATTTATTTAACTTGAATGAATAAAAATAAAATAAATCCTTTAATATCTTCAAATTCAACTGAATATGAGAGATCCAACTCTTTGATACAAGACCCGACTTGCTTATCTCAAATCCAACTGAGATGTGAGGAATCCAACCCTCATAACAAGACTCAGTTTGTAAATAGGAACCAACGTGATAGAATGAACTTCCATTCAATCCATTATATATATATATATATATATATATATATATATATACACACACACACACACACACACAGACAATTAGATTCACCACCACTTCTAGTTTATATAGTATTTCAATAGGTGTAGGATTGAACCATTGTTTTATTTTGACATGAACCATTGCACCTATTCATTTAATTTTAACATAAATAATCTTTTCCTTTTATTCATTAATTATTGTGTAAGTTTCTCAATGTAATTAGAAGACTAATATTTATTAGAATTTTGTCCTCATGAGTTGATCACAGATATGGATCGACTCATTATATCATTCCCATGCTTATGTTGCATTCCTAACTTTTCCAACAAATCATATTCGAGCTTTTACTTTCTCTATGTATTGTTATGGTGTTAATCTATGTCAAATTACTCTACAAGCCTTAAGTTGTTTACATAAATGAAATTTTGTATGAGGCACTTCCTTCAACCCAATGTTCAAATGAACATGGGCTCAAAACCATGGGCTTATCCATTTAAGTGTTTTTCATAGCACTTCTTCTTTCATTCTTATTCCTCTATCATGAGACCAAAACCCATGACCAAATGAAAGTCCTAATAGGCGCTAATATGACAATTTAAACATTATCCTTGAGAATAAAAAAATTTGACGATCACAACTTAATCTATCATTGAGTGCACGATTTTCGTTCACTCCGGGAATTCGGTGATATTTGACTCCAGACTTTTTAGTATTCCAATTATCCCGAAGAAAATTCCGCTAGAGTTTGTATCAACACTTCTCTTCTTAATAACATTCACATGTCCAAGAGCTAGGACCGTAGGATTAGGCGAAAGGTAGGTCTCGATTTCTGGGTATTAGGCTATTCATGACTTCGAGACTCTGGGCTACTCGAACTATGAAGTAGTTCAATCCATCTAGAGGTTTTACCTACTAAATAAGTCATAAAGCGGCGATGACCAGTTGTCGTCAGTTAAGTCCTCATGCTTACTCTATTCTTCCACTATGCTTGATCAACAGTTGAGGATACTCTCTAAGTGGATCAACATTTAGCGTTACTTCGTGATTCTGGCCTTCAGTGATTAGTTGATAAAGGAATATTATATTTCCCCGAAGTTAGTAATCCCAGAGTGACGTCGCTTGTTGGCGTCACTGTTGAGATGGCACTAGCTGAGTGGATGACGCGTGTCACCTAGATTGATGACTTTCGTATACCTAAAGTGCCAACAAGACCTTGACACTTGTTACCATATCATTGGGCCACGTGTCCTTGCTGACGTGGAACTCCTAAAGTGTCACATCCCTTTCTCCTTTGGATCATTACTCTATATCGTACGGTTTAGTTTTCACCTAAATTATTGATCCAATGACCCTCATTAACTTTGGGAATTCGAGGCTCTAGCCTTCGGGTAAACTTACATGTTTCAAACTCCTTTTTGTCGAAGTGGTCAACGTAGAATTTGATGACCATTGGACCCACCTATCCTCATCCAATGGACACCATGCATTTCCCAGATCTGATGGACCTCATTCACTGCGAGACTTCGAGGCTCTGATATTCGGGTGAAGTTACATGTTTCAAACTCTTTTTAGCTGAAGTGGTCAGTGTCGAAGTTGACCACTATTGGACCCGTCTATCCTCATCCAATGGTCACCATGCATTTCCTAGATCTGATGGACCTTATTTACTTCGAGACTTCAGGGGTTTCAAGACTTTGTGTCTTATGGGGTCTTCTTATCATCTCCTTTCACTTAGTTCTATGTGACAATCATGATATATCCAAAACTGATCTAACAGTTGAGAGCTCACTTGAATTTCCTCCACGAAATTTGACAACTTTTATTTAATCTCTCTCGATCTATGATTTTGGCTGGATCCAACTGTCCATAATGCTATTGCTCCAGATCTGACGTTTGAGATTTAATACTTCCCAGTCTCTGACTTCACCTCGACATGATGGTTGTAGAGATTTCTATGGGATTTTGATCGAAAATTCCCATATGTTTTGACTATAACAAAATTTCCTTATGATTCTTGAAGGGTTTCATTGATCTTCTCTCTGATCTGTTCATCGCTATTTCTCCTGATCTTTTAATAATTGCTTGTGCATTCTTTTATGAACTTATCTTTAGTCACTAACACTCCTAAGATCTTAATTTCTTGTGCTCTGTTACTCCTTTTGTATGTGGATTCTATGCATGCTACCTCTCTTGAGATTTAGGAACATAGGATCATTGTTGATCCTATCGTGATCAATAGTGATCACGAATTGCTTCTACCCCAAGGTGATCTACCTCTGCCCCAAGGTGATCTTCCTTTTTCTTTGTTTATTGTACATGTTTGACTCATGTTTCCATCAATGACAACACACAATCAATAATTCCAATAGTTACAGGTCATAGATGGGACAATAAGTGATGATATACGTTGGTCAGTTATAGTGCAACTAACACTGACCCCTACAACCTTTTAGATTCATGGAGTTTCAAAGAGACAGGCGAGGGATGATTTGTGTCTTCACACAATTATCCTTGGAACTCACATCATTCAAGTATCCATTGGTCTCTAGAATATCTAGAAGCTCTCCCAAGCCTCTTCCAAGGATCTATATAAATAAGGAAAGTATCGAAGATCTGAGGAGGGGCAAGGAGAAAGGAGAAAAGGGGAATGTATCCACACCAAAGGTATGATGATTGATGTATTTCATACATTTTAATTAATATATCATTTGTTTCCTCCTAAATATGTTTATATCTGATTTGCAAGTGTTTATACCTGGTCTTGTAATAAATTGGATTAGTGATTTGGATTAGTGATTTCTAACACTAGGAGAAGAAAGAGATTGTTGTTTTTTTTTACTTGTGTGAAAGGATCAAGTTGCAAGGACTGGACATGAAACTAAAGATATGCAACAACCAAGAAATACGAGGAAAAAATTCAGAAGTGAGGTATGACATTCTCTCCCCTCTTGGTATAAAAAGGAATTTGTTATTTAGATCTAGGGAAACCATTAGAAGTCTAACCCCACTGCCTGTCTAGGATCAGTAGGAAGATCCTAGGGAGATCTAACTTACCATACTAGTGATATTTCTTTGTAACAGAAATGGAGAATCCACTGGGGAATAATCTTTGATTCTTCTCTAGTTTAGAATCCCTTGCCAATTATCCTTTGTTTTTTGTTTGTGATTCAATTTATGTCTTCCTTGTTTCTTTGTTAGATTTTAGATTTATCAGATATAATAGATATGAGACAGATATTTATTTTCAAGAAGAAAATTTCTTGTAGTTATCACATGTTGAACTATTCTTGTCATGCAATGCATCACATGTTGCAGTTCCTGTGACCCCCGACGATCCATGTAAATAGGGAAAATTGCAGAGTTCTCAGTCTTTTGAGATTAGATCTACATTGTATAATCCTAGAGGTATCTAATTTATTTGTAATTTTAATATCTTTCCTCTGATTATTTCTTGTTGTAATGCAGTTTTCCTTCAATTTATGTTTGGAGTGTGTTTGTCTGGATTGTTTGGATTGCTTGGCTAAGTTTGTTTACTGTTTAGTGATCCATTTAAGTTGGTAGGTAAACCCAACATATCTAAACATATCTGGTAGTTTTTTATATTGATTTCATTTGGTTTGTCCTCTTGTGATTATTGTTCATTACTAGACCCATTCTTTTAGGTGAGTTTTTGGTTGAGATCCTATGTAAACATTGGGGTCTTGCAGGGGGCATAAATACCAATATCACACTACCCTTTGCTTACTGATTTGTTGGTTTTCCAGTTGTACATTGTGTTCTTTATTATATTAAGAATATTTTGCATCACATTTGGAAAAAAATTAAAAAAATTGCATGCATACAAGTTTTTGAAGTGTTAGAAAAAAAGTGCATTGGTGAAGTGTTTGATTGAGTTTTATTAAGAATTTTGGATTTGAATTGTGTGTATGGTTTTTTGGTGTCTGAGGATCACATTGTGAATTTTACAAATAAAAGGAAAAATCATCTTTCCCTCCCCTAGCTAGAATTCATTGAAGTGAACAAATTACATTGGCATCTTTGCTTTGCTTGGTTGGGTCAAGATTCATAAACACCATAAAGGTTTCATTCATTTCCCTTTAACATAAGAAAAAACCATAAAAAGAATTGTGTAACCTAAAATATATCAGACACTTTTCTTTTTAGTGAACCAAAATTAGATAGGCTTAAGGACTTGGAATAGGATTGGAGAATGAACTCTCCGAGGCCACCAAAATGAAACATAGGAGTCATTAAAGAGTGAAAAATATATTTTTACAACCAGTGTGTTAGAAAGATCCTCTTACAGAGGATTCAAGCACGAGGTCGGATTGGGGAAAGTAGGGAGATTACCCCTCTCTACTTGTTTTGGTGTTTTCAATATCGCTTTGACTACTATGTATAAAGGGGTTTCATTGGTGTGATTTCTATGTGTGAGGTAACGCCTTCAAAGCTTCAAGAAAAATTACTTTTCCCTTAAGTGTGGTCGGACCTGCGACTGTTCACCTAGTCATTGATTGTGATGTGGTAGCCTTAGTGACCATTTGTAGGTTTCCATTAGAGGTGACTACAGGTGGTACATGCCTATAGTACCTGGGGATTATGTTGATTCATGGTATCAGTTCCCCCATAGGTTTCCCATCTTAATAAATTTTTTTTTCACTAGTTAGGGTTTTTTCACGTAGATCATTGTAATTTCTCCTTATACCTTCATTAACCAATCTTGTGGGGACTTCATCTCCCCTAGAGGGTTGGTTTTTGGAAGGCCCCCTGAGAAATTGGTTTTCTTGTTTTTATCCTAGATTTGATATGGGTATTCTCTTTGATTTCAAGTCTCGAATGAGCTTAGGTTGATTTTGTTTTATTTGCACATATTTTTTTCACCATGGCTGAATTACTGTTTTGGTCCCATTGATTACGAGGACTAGAGACAATCACGCAGGTACAACCACCTCCCAAGCATTGTGATATAGTTGACCAAGAATTTGAATAGTCCCATATTTGGTTTGAGGAGACTATTTTGGTTGAAGTTAAAGTGGTCAAAAAAAGTCCACTGAACTTTAACCCTCTAACCAATATTGCATCACCCCTACTCATCAAGGTAAGGGGACTTTTTAGTGCACCTTTTTCTTTATTTAGCGGTCCTCACACCATGCTAGGACCAAGTGTTTCATGGAGTGTAGTTGAGACATCAGGCCCATCTGCAAGTGGGAATGGGGCATCCTACTAATGTCCATGTTAAAATCATTCAACACCATTGGACCTACACCATCTATTCTTTTTTCTACAGGTCTCTCGATATGGGGGACATCGATCGTGTTTGGTTTTCCATTTGTTAGTTTACCTAGAATTCCTACACCCATAGCATACATTATGATTCTTACATTTGGATCATCTTCTAGTGGGGGGTTGAGCCTTGGTTTTAGCATGGGGGGTGGACATACTTCCACCTCCACCATTCCTATGAATGGATCGACATCATCAAGTGTTGGTATACCTTTTGGATGAAATATTCCTATTGGTTTTGGGGCTATCCCTAGTCATTCTAGGGGAAATAGTATGTCTAGTGGCTTTAACTTCCCATGGATTAGCACACCTTTCCCCAAGGCCATGTCCTTCGGGGGAAATGTTTCACAGTGGGGAGGCTTTCCCTTTATCAATACCTTGGGTCCTAGGGTTTTTTTCCCTGGGACTAATTTCAGGAACATTTTTCATGTGGGGTCTACACCTATGCCTAGGGGAAACCCTCACAAGGGCATGTCTACTCTAGGTACAAGTCATGCTCTTGGAACTACCACCATTCCTGGGGGCACTCACTCTTTGGGAAAAACTCATCCCTTTAGTAGTACAAACATAGGGGGACAATAAGGTTCATCTGGGACAACATAGACTTAATCTCCCTCCCAATATTAATTTTTTCATACGTCGTTTCCTTTCTTATCAATGTTATTAGACCTACCTGATTTGTCACATTTAAAAAATGAACATATTTCTTACAACCCTTAATGTTTATTCATGCCTTCCAAGCTACCATCAAACAAGCCAAAATTCAACGAAAAGTTGAGAGAAGATCCCTACACACATCATGATGTATCACTTGTGGTTCTCATCCAATTCCTTGATGGATGATAGTGTAAGGTTACTTATTTTCCAAACATACCTAACTAGAAGTGTCGCCAAATGGTATATTGAGTTAGAACGAGATTCCTTTAAAATCTTCAATGACTTGGCAATGTTTTTTCTAACGCATTACCAACTACCCATTCAGTACGAGACATGAACGGATCTCTTGACATCACTGTGTCAAGATACCACCACCCACATTTATGATCAGATACATGAGTGGCGATGAAGATGTAGGATGATAAAGACCCATATCTAGACTAATCTCTTGATAGAGTGGTTCACCAAATCCCTCCTTCCAACCATTGCCAATGATGTATCTTTTGTTAGGGAGACTACCTAGGAGCAAGCCATCATGCATGAAAACCAATTATATTTGATCTACTCTTAGTTGGGTACTCTTTATGAAATTATCCCACATGATCCTAGGCCATCGACAGATGATAAACATACAAACCCAGGACCCCATGTCGATGGTGTGGTTGGTTTTGTTTTCCATGCCTCTGTGAACTAGTTATCTTTATAGATGGGTCACATGTCTATTTATTCACACCTATCATCTTCTGGTTCTAATGATCAAACTATCATGTTCCCTATTCATAACTCCAGGGTGAATTTTGTGCATTCCATGCAATCAAAGAATCCTCAACAACTTGGAGTAGAGAAGAATATGAATAAGAAGAAAATTTCAAATGTTGAGAAAGGGATTGATCCCACGCAAAACACTCAGGAGGGGAAAAAAAAAGAGAAAAACAATATTTTTTCCCTTGCACGATTTGTGGGGAGGACCACCCTACTCACCAGTGTCCTAGGAAGGATGAGATCCATCGCTATTTGGCACAACAAAAGGGCCCTTGATAGTATTTTTTCTTAACTCATCCTTTCCCGTCTCAACCTCAACACATGGTTGTAACAAATCTTTCCCCTCTACAAGGGAGCATGGTAGGAACCCCTCACCATGAGGGGTCTTTATCAAATTCCTCCATTTTCATGTGTGACCAAACAATCAATTTTCATACTAGAGCCAATAAATATGACCATTTAGAGCCTACTCATAGTTTTCATGAACCAACATCTTCTTCACAGCATGGTGGTCCTCTTTAGATTGAGAGCCCATATTTTGACAAACCGCTTCACCCTCAAAGGGAATTCTTTTACAAATGAAATATAATCCAAGCACACGGGACACTGTTATTGGATAAATACGTAAGTGCGGACACAAACCGATCTCCCTAGACCCACTTGGATCTAGAACAAAGCAAGACAAAATAATACTCTTTCCCTAGATTTCGACCATTGAATGAACTAGGAGGCAAGAACAAGTTACATACCTTATAATCGCTTCATATGGTCTTTGTTTCTCCTGCTTCACTCCAGTGCTCTTGTGCATTCAAGACCAAGACAACACAAACCAACCAAAGTGAAGAAAGCACAATCTATTCAACAGTCAATTTATGTATATGATCAAGGAGTTATACAATAAAGTGGAAATAGCTTTATGGGAAAGGGACATATTACTGTATCATATTAATGGAAAGTAAAGATTTCAACCTGAGCCTTGATGTCGCAAACTTCCTTTCGATTACCCTTGACTCTGACACACACACTTGCTCACTTGTATGAAGAAGATCAACTTCTTAAGATGAACTTGATGGAGTCTTTAAGCTGTTGTAGCATCAGTCCTTCACACAATCCTTTTCACTAATTCTCCAATAAATCTCTTTCTTGTTTTCTTCTAACCTTTTCCATGAGAATTCCCTCAATATATAGGAGAGAATGGATTAGTTACTTGGATAAGAATGATCCCAAAATATCAGAAAATCCAGTACTTAGATAACCATTCGAATGCCATCTCATCCTTCTAGAAGATTCCCTTCTAGAAGCATCGAGAATTTATCTTTTTCCTTGCTTAAGAAAGAGTTTGCACCCTAACAGTTCAACACAGTGCGAAATTCTCGCACCCTGGCTTAAGGCAGCCTGCGAGAATCATGCATTCTTGCAGGCAAATATACTAGCAGCCTGTGAACCTCTTTCAAAAATGATATTTCTGGAAAGAGAAGAAAGTAACTTTTCTCAGGAGAAAGTTCTTATGAAGAGCCTGAGTACACCATCATCAATACATCATCATGATGACCAAAATCATGGGTAACAGACACCAAAAACTATAAAAATGTGGAATACTTGGACTAGACACCTTGTTCCATGTCCGCACTTGAAGTCCTCCAAAGTTTCCTAGTGCAAAGAAAATCCTTGTTGTCTACTATAGGCGAGGTTGATCCCTCAGAGTTAAGTTTGATAACCTTCGATTCTGATTAGGTTATGCATAGGGTATCCCATCAAGTATCCTTCTATATAAAATAGTGATTGATGGTGAAAAATATCATCTGAACCATGGTTGATGAAGGAGCCTCAACTTACATCATGTCTATGTATTTTTGGAAGGCCCCAACCTCTCCTAAGCTCAACACTTCTACAATGTTATTGAAAGCATTTGATGGACATTTGTTCCATCCCCATGGGATAATCACCACCTTACCCATTGAATTAGGTGGTAATACTAAATATGTTTTTGTGGAGTTATTTGATTCACACATTGATTAAAACTCGTTACTCATGCGCACTTGCTTCTATGTGATTACCATAGTTGTTTTGTTTGTCTTTAGGGTCTTATGGTTCCCTCATCAAGGGAAAATAGTGATGATGGATTAATTCATGTTTTTTACCCTAGACCTTGGATCCAATGTGGGGTCAAATGTACCCTTTGTCATTGATACCCAATAGTATTACATGAATTTTGGTGTGCATATGTTCAAATATCCTTTGCTTATTGGTATATTTCCCCTTCCCCCACCATATCCTACTGCAAACATTTCTCCTATCAACATGGTTTCATTATTTTCTAATGGATCCCTTGAGTATTTTTATCCTTGGGTGGTAGCTCGTCCCAAGGATGTTGATTCCTATGGAGAATCCATGCCTCTTACTCTCATAGAAATTTCCTATCAGGAAATCTAGTTAGCTTCTGCTGGCTCTAATTTAGATTCCCATCAATGTGTGGAGTCTAATCAACATCCAAGGACTTCCCGCACCATCATTAATATTCTTATTTCCAATGAATTCATTGATATCCAACTTCCATCCGTTGAAGCTATTATGGAGGTCATGACTTCCCCTGGTATGCCATGGGAGTATTTTTACCATCACGTGTCTTTTCTTTCTGATTTGGAATTGTTAGAGGATAAAATTAAAAATCCTATCTCCATTGATAATGTTCAATGGTACCAATCTCCCATTATGATTCATGATTTCATTTTAGAAGGGAATTTGGAAAACATTTCAAAAACAATACCCATTGACATTTCCCGGAAACTAGATGTCATGGAACACATCCTGATAGGTGTTGATTGTTTGACCCAAGAAATTGAGTTGTATACAATCCTATTGAAATAATTTTGTGACGTTTTTGCTTGGTCCTATGAAGAATTGTATGGAATTGACCCTCATACTGTTGAACATGAAATTAAAACATAGGAGGGAGCCAATGTAGTATGGAAGAAGCTACAACTAGTCAACCCAAAGAAAGTTGTTTCCATCAAGGAAGAGGTTGAAAAGCTTCTTCATGCATAGTTTATCTATCTGGTTCCCTTGAACGAATGGGTTTCCAACCTCATTTCGGTCACTAAAAACTAGGGCACTATTAGGTTATGTGTCAATTATAGATATTTGAACAAATCTTTTCCAAAGGATAATTATCCAACCCCATTAATTGACCATATTATTTATGAATGTGCCAGTAGTGAAATCTTCTTATTCATGGATGATTTCTCTAGCTATAATCAAATCTAGCTAAAACTGTAATATTAGCACAAGACTTCCTTCATTTTGCTTTGGGGTACTTTTTCTTATCTCAACTTTCCATTTGGTCTTAAAAATGATGGAGCCACCTTCCAATGGGCCATGTCTTATGCATCTCATGATGTCAAACATATTGTAGAGGCATACTTGGACAATTTTCATGCTTGTTCCAAGTGTTGCGATGATCATCTAGGTCACTTGCGGGCCATTTTCACCTGATCCAACTACTGTAATATTCGTTTGAATCCATATTAATGCATATTTTATTTTGTTTTTTGGAAATTATTAGGCTTGATCATGTCCAAGTATGGGATCATGGTTTATCCCTTGAAGTTCAAGGCTAATGTCAATTTTCCTCCTCCTTGTACCATTAGCCAACTCTAAATTTTGCAAGGGAAGGAAAACGTTTTGCGTATATTCATTACCAATTGCACCAAGATAACTAAAGGTTTTATGCGTTTATTGAGTAAGTCTGTAATTTTTTTTTGGATGTCCAAGCTAAATGTTCATTTGACACCTTGAAGAAGGCCTTCATGTTGACTCCCTTATTGATTCCTCTTGACTATGGTAGAGAATTATCTCTCTATCTCTGAGCCTCTGAATCCACCATTGACACAGTGTTTGTCTAGGAAGAATATGTGCAACAAGAGTATAGAATTTATTATCTTAGCAAAGGAATTGATAGTACTGAGCTTCGATACTCTCATGTTGAAAATTTGGCCTTGGAAACAGTGAATTCTATCAAATGATTACGACATTATATACTCATGTAGAAGACCATTGTTATTTCCAATTCCAAACCAATGTAGTACATACTTAGCCATAACATCATTGGGGGAAAGTACTCAAAGTGGATAATGATTCTCCAAGAGTACGACCTAGAGTTTGTTTCCTCCAAGTCTAAGAACTCATTAGCCTTTGTAGAGTTGATGTCCAAACTTCCCCGAGTCGATGTTGAGCCTATGGTTAATGAATCATTTCCCAATCAATTTTTATTCCTCATCGAGTCATATGATCCCTGGAATAGAAATGGCTTGTTCTACCTACAGACTCAACATTGTTTTCCTAGTCTTTCCCATGATGAATGTCATGATATAAGACATCATGCTAGAAAGTGCATCACCGTGGATGATACCCTTTATCGTCAAGGGGTTGATTTTATTCTATTTCATTTCCTTATCCATGAGGAAGTTAAACAATTTATAAATTACTATCATGCTAGAGAATGTGGTGATCATCTCTCTTGGTTGGCCATTTCCTAGAAAATATTACGTGCGGGCTATTGTTAGCCTACGATCTTCAAGGATTGTATGAATGGGGTCTATAAGTGTCATTCTTGTTAAATATTTACCCGTAAAATGCATGCTTACCATGATCCACTTCATCCGGTGGTCATCATCGGTCCCTTTGAAAAATGGGGGATTGAATTCATGACATATAATCCTACCTTGTCTAATGGTCATGGCTACATCATCATGGTTTTTGACTACTTAACTAAATAACATGAGTCTTTTCCCACCTTTTCCAATGACAGCACCACCACTTCTCTCTTCATGTTTAATCACATTATTACTAGGTTTTATTTTCCTAAGACCATAGTGATGGAACATGGGTCCCATTTTCATAACAAGACTATGAAGGGTCCCATATCAGTAACAAGATGATGATTAAATTAGTAGCTAGGTTGGGTTTTCAACATGAGAACACAAAACCCTATTATCCTCAATCCAATGGCCAATTAGAAGCCACCAATCATGTTCTGAAGACTATGATTCAACAAAGTTTAGGAAAAAATAAGAAAAATTGGCACCTCATTCTATTTTCATCATTATGGGCTTACCATACCTCATCCAAAACTGCCACCATATTTACACCATTCCAAATTGTATATGGTCTAGAGGCGGTACTACCGATTGAATGAAAAATCATTTCATTGAAACTCATTGTAGAACTCCTTACGAACACCTCCACTAAGGAGGATATCCTATTGTACTAATCTCATCTTAATGAACAATGTCGTGATGCCACCTTGGCCAATGAAACTCACAAGAAATGTGTCGAATACCAATATGATAAATCTGTTCATCCTCGTGTCTTTACAGAGGGAGAATTTCTCTTGGTTTATGATCACGACCATGACACTTTAGAAATAGTTAAGTTTGAACCCCTTTGGCATGGTGCCTACATTGTTAAACATGCTTTGAAAAGATGGGCCTACGAGTTAGTTGACTATGACGAAAATCCTCTTGCGGAGCCATGCAATGGGATCTATCTTAAAAATTATTATGCTTAGGCCATTCAGCTGCATGATGCTTTGTAAATAGGTGTGTTGTTTTTGGGAGTGGTGTGATTTTATTTTTGTGTGTGTTTAATGTCTTGGTCCATTGCTTATCTTGCTTCATGCTTGATTTGAAGATGTCAACAACCTCCTTAGTCTACGTGGGATATGTTGATGGTGTCAGCTTTATTACTCAGAATATAACTTTCTTCTACTATGTGATATTTTCTCCCACCAACGAGTTTTTGAGATTAAGAGATGTCTACCTTGGTCTTGCAACCAATAACATCACAAAATATAGTTTTTTCATTGAACTATGGTCTGAGGCTCTCTCCCTTGGAATCCATCATTTATTTTTCAAGTCATACTCCCAACTTTTGGTCTCACATTTGTCACACCTATAGTGTCAGACATCCTATACTATTGCATAAGTATTTGAGGGTTCGTATTCTTAAATTCTACTTTGATTAGATCGAGTATTGTCATGTTCTATGAGGATATAATGCATTGGATGATTCATTAGTTAATTATATGTTAGACTGGAATTTGTCTCATTACTTAAGTCATCTAGCATGCATGTACATACACATGGGTATATAATCACATCATTAGAAATCCATAAGTAGCATTCGAGAAAAAAA
>SNQJ01S0158620.1:29432-51408 GCA_010110895.2 Picea sitchensis
GTTATGACCATATAATATTCACATTTAGTACAAAAATGGAGATTCCATTGGATAATCATCTCGATGTTGACTACAATTGTAGCACAATAATTCTCAATCCACCTTCCAAATAATTTAGTGAAAGAAACAGGAAACACCTTTTGAATGTCACTGTAGGTGTGGTGACTTCTCATCCTTTGACTTGGGGGGTACTCCCATGGTCATCCCCTCTAAGTTGTGCCATACACGATGAAACTCTTCGATGTTGCCACACCGCCCCCCGCCCCCCCCCTTGATGACTCCGCATCATTGCTTCAATGATGAAATCGAACCCAACATTATGGACTCTTCGGTCCTACATTTGCGACAAAATAAAGTCGTATCAGTTATATTTTACCCACCAAAAAAATTGTATATCCCAAACAATACAAAAACATGGAAATATGAAAAAAACAAAAACACACTTACCCATGGGGCCCCACACCTCTCCTGAGGGGGGAGAAATCTATAATTCATGCCTTAAGTTGGTTACGACATAGAGGAATTCCTTTATACTCACTATCTTCCAATGCCACCAAATTTGGAAACCAACCCCGTAGTCATTTGGATGTCGTCCCCTTGGTACTATCTCCATGTGCTCTTCCCATAATACCATCTATGGGTCTTGGGGTATTGGATCACCCATCACTATATGGGGCCTTAGTTGAGGCACCCTCCCCATAAAATCATTATAATATCGGATCCATACCCAAATTGTTTCTGCTTCCCCCTCTTGCATCGGCTTAGATGAGTGTTCATGTTCACCAACACTCCTTCACACTAGTTGAAAATAGTTGAATTTAGGAACATCACTGCCACTTAGAGGTTGTAATTTTTCACCATGTGCAGTGCTATCAATATCATTGCTCGGGTTATACTGAAAAATTTGGTATTGATAGCAAATTCGGTGATATCTTGGATCGGGATCTTACCACATGACCAGTGTGACCTATACTAACAATACTACTCGATGTATTCCATAACATAACGATCATGTCCACATATCATGTAGTCCACTCCCCATGACACACCTCTCAAGGAAAAAATGGTATAGAAGTAAATTTCATCCATTTCCAGATGAAGTAATATCCCCTCCACAATGAAGCATTGTTGTTTGGTATCCCAATACTGAACCAATTTGTTGAGTAACTGCTCATGGGACACTGGAAATGGACAACGAAAAAAATTCACTAGCCCAAAATCTCAAAGTGATTCCAAATTCACTACATCAGCTTGGGTAGAAAAATAATTATCCTCATGGGATCTTTCCTTCCACTCAATCATACTTCCTACACATCTAGGTGAAAAAACCCCATAAGCAAAGAAACCCACAAATATTACTTGCGGCCCGCTGATCCATTACACATGCCTAGGTCATCGCATGACGCCATGATGGATTCATGTGATTCATCATGTGACATCACATGATGAGATGTTGGATGCCACATGGGAATCACACAATGATCCCTCAGTTCCCTATCATCCACAATGCTATCCAAAATCGCCAACAAATTGTGCCCTTGGGACACAAATGTTCTGAAAAAATCCAATCAGATAGACAAGGAAAATGATAATAGGGTTCTTAGATTTTACGTGGGTCATACAGAATGTTGAATGGTTGAGCATATCTCTCGTAATGAGATTTGGACACCTACACTTGGAGGAGGGGTTTCTACATAAGTTATTTGTTGTGTTTGTTTCATCACTTGGGTGAGAAAAGCAAGGGCACTTACAAGTCTAGTTGGGCATGTTAGACAAGACAGAGGTTAGTGCACGAGTTAGATAATCCAAGAACATGAAATAAACAAGTAAATAAACTAAAAAAAACTAAGGAAATAAAACTAGAATGCATAAGAAACTTTGAACCAAAATTAATCAACCAAATGACCAATATTATGCCAATAATGGATAACTATATTAGTTGGAAAAAAACCATAGATAAAGGAGGACTTATGGATCCCCTCTTCCTCCTTGGGAGGGATCTTGATTTTCCTAATGGAGAGATTTTATTACAATGATAAACTAGAAAGAAAATGGTGAAGAAATCCAAGCTTATTCCCTCAAGAGTCGAGTGGAATGGCCTATTGAAATGTTTCTATAATGCTCCAAGGAGAAAAGAGGATTCTCAAGGGAGGATTGAGGAACCATAACAATACTATGAAAATATTAAATTCTTAGTGCACCCATGGCCTTCATTTATAGCATGTCTTCAAGGAATTATTCAACTAGTTCTTGGTGTTAACAAGGGGCCCTTTAGGGCACCCTTTGGTCCTTGACCAACCCCCCATTTGGATTCATCTCAGATATAATTGTCAAATCAAGTTGGGAGATGGTCCATAAGTGGTTGAGGGGCCGACAAGAACCATAAATGTGTTGCTCACAAGAGTGCGCAAATTTTATCATACATAGTCATGCATATGGCGCATTGTGCTCTCTACGGGCTTCTTTAGCCCATGCATTGTGCACGTGCTTCCTTTAGTGATTTAGTGCATGCCAAGTTTTCTCCAGTTGTATAGTTTTTGCCTCTTGGAAATGTATTTTTGGTGTTGTAGGTGAAATAATAGGTGTTTGGAATTTTTTTTATTTATGTGACCATTTGCATGCAATGTTGTGGATGAAATTTCAGTGATAACAGATGCCCCCTGATGTGTGAGGTTAGCAGCATACGTATAGCTGAAATACATCAATGTTTATTCTAATGGGAGAACCATTGTAAGGAAGAATGTTGATAGGAACTGTAAGAGAGATCCATCATAGGGAGAGGGGAAAATGTGGGACCCAAATCTTTCTCTAGGAGAAAAATAAAATATGTATACAGATGAGGTAGGCATGCCCCATGCTCGTGTCATGTAACTCAAAAGGTAAGACATTAACTGAAGTTGTATGTTGATGTAGATAACTGTAGCACCCTCCAAGAAGGTTTGATAATGACAGATGAAAATTTTGATGTTGAACGTACTCTGAAAAAGAGACAAGGATGCCTATAGGAAGTGTCGATGACTCGTAGGCATTGATGGCCCAACAAATTAAGAGGTCTTCGGCTACTATAAAACAACTACAATAGTTCCATAGTAAGACCCACCGTAACATGAGATTTTACTGAAGGCCAATGTTATGGGGGTGAATGACAATAGAGAGAAATGATGGTTCTCTCTTTGTCGTCCAAGATCCCTAGTTATAAAGGTAATGAGAGTCAAGATACCGTGACCCTTCTGGAAATTGTTTTGATGTCGACAGACAGGAAGACATGACTCCAAGAAGAAAAGGGATTCATGAAATCTATGGAGATAATATCAGGAACTGATGGGGAACATGGACAGATTCAAGAGGCGGTGAGACTCAAGACTATCCTTGGTTGGGGGTATGTTGGAAGGATAACTGGAGAAAACCGTAAAACTGTGATTTGAGAAAAATGCTCCCCCGGGGACGAGTGTAGATGGTGGCCTGGGGAATGTGACTGTGTAGGTGGTGGGACCCTAATTCTGTGGCTGAAGACAGATCAAGAAACAAAGACTCTGAGCTCCTGTAAATAAGGGTGGAAGTGTGGAAAAAGGGACTATATAGGGCCATGGGGCCCACAATGCCACCTCATTTGTACCCGCTGCTATAGTGAATTGTAGAGAGTCTTTGGAGGAGCTTCAAATATTATGAGAGTTTGAGCCGACTGATCCGGGATTTGAAAGAGTCAGGTTAGTGGTCCCATCCTTCTGCACAGTAGGTATTTTCTATTTTTGGGTAGGGGTTGTATGGATGACCGTACTAGGGTATTGTTTAGGGGTGGGAAGTAACTTAAGTTCAAGGGAGGTGATGTGAAAAATATCTGGAGAAGGGATAGGGGGATCACTTGTATCACATAAGGGGAGGTGTTCGAAGGATTTTGAATAAGGTTTATTTGATGACTCCTATATTCAATGATTGAAGGACACTAGTACGTGAAATGATCAAGTGAGTCACAAAGAGAGAAAGGGAATCAAATCCATTTAGGGACTGAGGTCGTGACATAATAGATGTCGGTGACGTGGGTACCTGAAGGTGTTGGTGGAGAGGGATCTTGCCAAAAGTTTTGGCGTACCTCCATCAACATCTGTTGAAACTGAGGTAACGTATGGAAATGATGAGTGTAGTGGCCATACTATGAACAGATGGCACATGCAAATTTGATTAGTAGCCCTTTACTTCCTATAGTAGGGGACGTTGTGGTAGTACTGGGTGTGCTTGGTGAAGCAATGAGTGATGTGGTTTCTTGAGGGAGTTGGATCATATTGTGTAACTCAGTAAGAGAAGGGGATTGATTGGTAGGGTGTACCTCCCTTTCGCATAGTGTGCAAGGAGGTTGAACTCGAGGAGGAAGTGGAGCGATGGGCTCTTTCTTCTTCCGTTTTCCCTTAGCCATTACAGTGGTGCTGGCGATTGGGGGTGATAGTGGTGTGGTCAGAGTTAGTACTGGAATATGCATCAAGATTCCCTCTAATTGAGGACGGGGAGATGGTTGTGGAACCATCATAGGTGGGTGTAGATACCATACAAGGATGGTGAGCACCATGTTGGGAAGGGTAAGAATTGCGGCTACCTGAAAATCTTGGACTCCTGGTGGGGGTTAGAAGAAGGGGATTTGAGTGATGGCTTGGGGAATTTTCTCCCAAACTAGGATTTTTACCTGGGGGAGGGTGAAATGAAGGATAAGTGGTGTAGTAGGGTTCTTAGGTAATCCCTGAGGTAAACTGTCTTCAACTAGTGGGACGTCGAGGTGGGGAGAGGCCTCAGTGGGAGGAATGGTGTCTCCAGTGTCAGTTACATTAGAAGATATGACATACACTTGTGATGAAGGGTGTATGAGAGTTGGGGCTCCATGGTATGCCCCCAACAAGGATGGGTCTTTGAAAATTCTGGGGGCCATATCCATGAGTGGATAAGCATCAGAACTAGTGTGGATAAGAGGTAGAATGTTATCGATGTTGGTAGAGTGGTTAGGCTCATAATGTGAAACTTGGCCGATGGTGATGATTTTCCCATTGTGGGGGAACATCATCGTTCGAAACATGGAAGAGGCCACTAAATTCATAGTGTACATGTAGTTACTTCCAAAGAAGATGTTTTAATCAAGTGGGGGCATCGATAACCTCAATGTCGATGAGGATGGTTTTTCCCTCGAGTTCGATGGGGAAATTTTGAAATATCCTTTCAGGGGAGGATAGTCAACCATCATAAGCTCTTAACGTGATGGCAGATGGTACTAGCTCAGGGGAGCCAAGTTTTTTCCATACATTTTTGGACATGATGCATGTGGATGCACCTTCATCAATGATACATCGATGAATCATGATGTTCTGAATATTGACTGGTATCTAGAAATATACCAAAGCGGGGAGACGAGGTTCTTGACTATCTAGATCAAATGTGATGAGTCTAGTATCAGCTAGGTCGACTTCCCCCAAAGAGGAAAGTAAGGATTTTCATTGAGTTGGACAAGTTTGGAGGACCTCCGATACCGACATGGGTGCATGAGACTGCACCAAGTCATTGACCAGACTATAATTATGTGTCGCCCTAGCCTGAGGGTTGTTGACATTCTGTCGTAACAAAATGCGAGGGATATAAATGGAGGGTTTAGTGTTATGGTGTGTGATCTTCAAGGTTTTTCCAACTATATTTAGAGTTTCTTCCGAAGTGGTGGGAGTAGCTTCAGGGGGCACATTGTATTGATGACTATTTGTTCGCAGAAGATTTTCTTCTTCACTAGTTAGGAGGATATTGCGATCCATTGGATTTCTAGGGTTTTGATATTGTCCCATTTGTGGTGGGGCAGGATCTACCTCATGTTGGGTATTCATCACACCTTGGTGTGGAACAGGGTTTTGCAACATGGCAGGTGTGGTTGCTTCAAACACTATTGTGGGGCATGTTGAGGGGTAGGCAGTGTTGGAGGATGTGGCGCATTCAGGGAGTCTTTCATCCATTTGAAGTCAGAAATTTTGGGGCAATGGATAGTGTAATTTCCATGCTCACCACAAATAGCATAAGGGAATTTTTTCTGGAGGTTGTTTTTTTTGTTCCTCCCTTGGTGTTTGTTGTTGTTATCCCCTTGGGGGTTCTGTTTACCCTAATTTCAGTTTCCTCTAGCAGGTTGGTTGTGTTGGGGGTTATTTCCTCATGGTCCTGGGTTATTATTGTTTCAGTTTTTTCCTTTTTTTTTGGCATTATTCAGTTGATGGGCCGGATTTTCCATATTCAACTGTTCAAAAGTATGAAATTGTTGAATGGCAGAGGGATGAACAAAGTTAAAACTGACGTTTGGTTTTCCCTGTGGAGGAGAAATTGGATGGGGAGGACCATTAAATGGAAAATATGAATTATGTTGTGGCAATGATCCATAGGGTGCATAGGAAGGTGTAGCACTTTTACTAGTGCCCAGGTGATGTGGGTGGGAAAACCCCCTATGGACTAGCACTAAGGGTTCTGTAATGCATGCACAAATGACCCTTTAAAGTCTCCTACTTTTTACTATCATCCCAACATAGACCCCACATTCATGCATAAAACACAAGGATAAAAGGATCTGGTAACTCTACCTTGACCTCCTCGTTTGGTGTTGAGCCTTTTGCATTTAGTTGATCCTTGACTGCAAGTCTCCTCCCAAAGCCAACCTACATTCATAAATAGACAAACAAAGAACTCCAAACATGCATCTTATATATGAATTATGTTAGAAAAATAGGGCCGTGGAGCAATAAAATAAAACAAATGCGGAAACAAAACACAAAATATACACAATACAAGAGAGACATGGATTTACGTGGTTCACCTAGTGTGGGATATGTCCACCAGAGAAATTGCCAGGTCCTTGCTTTATTATTATCCAGCAAATGAAGGGATACAACCTACATCAAAACCCGTTGTAACTTCCTCTTCTTTCTCTCACAGTCTCCTCTCTCAGAATACAATATTCACCATCAACCATCGCCACAATACATTTTCCTCATAAAAGAGGGTTGCCTTCTAGGGAAAAAAACCCTAACACAATCTCTACTGTTAGATCTGCGACCTTATAATGAACGGTCTAGATTTACAATGAAATTACAATATACATTTACAAGGCAATTTTTCCATCGGGGGCTTTGCCCCTGAACCCCCGCTGGGGGCCCGCTTGCCCCCAGACCCCCCACCCGGGGGGATAGCCCCCCCAAACCCCGCAGAGGGGGTACCCCCCCTCTGCACTCCTCCGCATGGAAGAGTGTACATACTTCTAGGGTGTAAATACTTCATGGGGTATAAACACGACTGAAAGTAAAAGACCTCTGAATCAGGAAGATAATCAGGCTCCACAACCAACAAATTAGTGGGTTAGAGGTTCTAATAAAATCTAATCAAAACTGAATATCGAACACCTCATATGGAGGAACGGGAAAAGTAATTATTTCTTATTAACCTCACAAAAGTAAATTACAATGGTGAGATCGACAACTTCTCCTCGAACCTAGTCCTAGGCTACTGTTCAACTGTGCACCAATCGCTTCCACATATGCTTCTTGTCTTTAGTTCTCACAAAATGGTTGAAAACGATTGGGGCAAGGGGAATACAAAAATTGGCACAGTTTCTTTTCTCTTATTTTAATCCCTTGAAATGGGACCCCTACCTCTTATTTTATATGCTAAAAGAGGGTAGTTATCTGGTTGAGTGACCGACTATGGATGGACAAACGGTTTAGGAAATTACCTGGAAATCTGTATTATGTCTGCAACTTTCTATTTTTTGTGCTTTTGTCAGGATACACGGGTTGTAATGGGTTAGATAGCGTATACACACGGGAAACAATGGTGCAGGGCATGTACATATTCAAAAGGATGGTTTTTAGATGAGTTGTTCAATGGTGGCTTGGAAAAAGTGGCAAGTGAGATGGCATGATACCAGGTATGCATGTCTAGTGAAAATTAGGGTTATAATAGATGCCCCCTAATGTGTGAGGTCAAAAGAGCACCTGATGGCCGAAATAAATAACCAATCTTCACCAACGTACAAAGAAAGTGAGCATAGCGACCAGAGTTCGGTAGGTGTCATTTGGAAAATAACAATTGTCTCACCAAGGCGGGCATACCCATGCTCAGAATGAAATAAAATCATAGTTTCCAGTCAAATACACTACAGATCCATGTCATATAACTATATAAAGTGTATCCACGAGCAATACACAACATATCTACATTTCGAAATAAAAAATATATACATGTATAGTATCCATATTCCAGAAGCTAATGATTCCTGATGGCTAGAGATGAGGCCTTTAGAGCTCGAGCAACAACTTCAAAATATTCATAACTCAAGTAGGAGTGTAATATGAGTGTAAAAATTCACTACCCAGAGCTCTTCGATGACTCGTCGGGGAACAGACTAGAGGATCTTGATGATCAGGCTGAGGGCTTCATTGATTTCAAACAAACACTTGATTGGGATTTTTGGGATAGCTAGGCATGAGGTCAAGAGACAAATTGTCGAAGGGTCGACTCAATCTTGGAAAAAAATCCCTTGGAAAATAGCACAACAAAGGATGAGACTCAGGCAACATGGTATTGACATAAGTTCACGATGCAGGAGGTAACACAAACTCTCCATATGTTTGGAAGAATAACCAAACAAAGGAGGACACAACTCTATGTAGCGAGAACAACTTCCTAAGGTCATATTAAATCCCAAATCTTGACGAACAAACGAAAGGATGTGCTTTGTCCAAGGGTGACTCATTGTGCTGCCAAAAAGAAAATACTTTTCCCTTCCTCTTTTTGGGGTATATTTGATTTTTTTGTCTTTTTCAATAATTTTTGGGAATCTTGAAAAAGAATAAAAGAATGATATGTTACAAAGGAGGAATGAGTGTCGCAAACATACTAGTTTCAAGAACAAGGAACACACTAATGCTCAGAGCAAGGAGACATATGTAGGAAATTGACACTCGGGAAAATCCCTCCATGGGTCAAGGTGTTAGGATGCAGAGGCAAAAGTGCTACAAATATTGAATATAAGGCATGCTTCAAATGGTTCAGTTGAGGGAAACATGGAGCCAGCATTAGGCCAAAGACGCAGTAATGAAAATGTGATTAACAAGACACATTGATAACGTCCTTCAATGTAATTTTAATGAGTCCAGAGAAGGTAAGATCGATGGTTTTTCATTTTTAGAGAGTCCGAAAAAACGTAAAAGGAGACTCCACCGGGGTACCTTTTTCGAAGGTAGTCTTAGTCGGTTCAAAAAAGGGGTAAACTAGCACCTAAAGGACATCTACTCAAAATCATTTTAATGAGTGTGACAAGGACAAGATCACTCGACAATATTTTCACTTTTAAGGAGTCTGAAAAGAGCTTAACTATGGACTCCGTATGGGATGTTCTTCTGGATCATTTTAATGAGTGTGAAGGAACAAGGTCACTTGACGATATTTTCAATTTTAGGGAGTCTGAAAAGAGCTTAACTATGGACTCTGTGGGGGTTCCTTTTTCGTAAATTTAGTTCCTTAGGCCCAGAAAAGGGTCAAAATTATACCTGAGAACACTCTTCTAGAAAACCGAAGCTCCTAGAGTATACCTTTGTTTGTAAAGTTGACCATCTAGATCGAAAAAGGGGTAAACTATCGCCAGACAGACGTGCCTTCAAATTTCAGTTTAGCAAGCGTGAAGGGAAACAAGATCGCTCGAAAATATTTTCATGTTTAGAGGGTCTGAAAAGGGCTTAAAAGAAGACCCGTCACTATTTGGGAGTCTCGAGGGTGAGGTCAAGAGTGATGATGAATCATGCAGATGAGGATCAAACTCGTAATTAGGATAAGACTAACAAGGACTTCCGAGCCTATAGTCATTAACGATGGCATGGACGCCAAAAATGAAACCATGATCTACCTAGGGCATCCATGTGAAGGTAGGCTCTACCACTAAATTACGACACTTCTAAAGTAGTAATGATGGTTTTGTCTCGCAACTTGGTGGGGTCGATCCTATGGAAAAGTGAAAAAGACTGAGATACAGAAAGTGGAGGTGGAATCCTAACTTAAATGAAACAAGTTGAAAAAATGACTTTTTACCAAAGGACCTTTAAAGAAGAACCAAATCTCCAAAAACTTCCCAATACCCAAAATTGTACTTATCGTAACATTCCATAAGAAACTCTTGAACCATACTAAATGATTTTCAGGCTATAAAAATGACAAAGGGGTCCAAAAAATTACAAAAAGGGGCCAAAAAGTCTATAAATAGAATCTGGCAACTCATTATCACCATTGCTAATTGAGAAATTGACTAAGAAGACAAAAACACCCCTTTGTCAAAAGTGTTGATTCTGGGATATTCAGTGGACGAAACAAACTTCTGCTTGAACCAAGTAAGTATAAATCATCCCCTCCTGCATTTCCATTCCTCCATTTCCTATTTATTTTTGTTTTTTGGGGGGGCGTTGACCTTTAAAAGGGTTGGCCCTACGTCTACACGGGTTTTCCAAGAACAACCCGTGTGTGCACGCGGGCATAAGAGAAAATGCCTGCATGTACACATGACTGTCCTCAGTACATCCCACGTACACCCTCAATAAGTGGGAAAAAAGGAGAATTAAAGAGTTAACTCTCCATTTTTTGTGTGTTTACAGGATGTATGTTCATTGGAGAGAGAGGGAACATGAGGAATTTGATTTTTTGTTCTCAGAAGACCCCGCTGCTATCGCTGCTTTAACACAATCTAGGTTGCTAAAATTCTTCTAGTGTCCATTCATAACGGCACAACCCAGGCTGCTAAATGCCTTGGTAGATTACTGGCACCTAGATGCGGAGGCATTCATGCTTGAGGGATAGTCATTGACTCCGATGACTAAGGAAATTTATTTTCTGATTGGCCTCTCAAGGAGAGGGGAACCATTCAACTTGTGCACTTTTCCCCCTGTGCCACACAACATTGAGGAGTTGATTGGACTCCACTACGAGGCTGGTACTGAGAAAGTAGGTTCTCAGGTGCCTATTCATAAGATTAACAACCTACCGTTGAAAGCGATTGTTCTACTCATTGGGAGGATCACTGGATCCACAACTTTGCATTAGGCTTCCTGGGCACAAATGCACTATGCAGTTCAGTTCTTAAATTCACAAATTGTTTACTAGAGTACAACCATGCTGACATGCATGAAAAGACAATTGACAGATTTTCGAGTGCGGCCGCACAAAAACTTTGAGTTTGGGACCGTTTTGTGCTCTTTATTCTTTGAGAGGGTACCCAGTCTCATCCCTAGAGAGACGTTATGAGGGCACGAGGCCTCTCTCCCAGCGTGATGCAGGTGGGCGATGTTGTTTCTGCGACAGGGGGGAGGGAGGACTATCGAGGCCTTTGATGAATTTTTTTTTCCTAGTGGGCACGACAGATTCCGGTGATAGAGGATGAACCCTATGATGGGATCGAATTCTCCAGGAACCATGACATGGACGTACCTCCCGTAGTAGAGCGAGGAGAGTTAGGTATGCTTGTTTTGTTTTTTCAACATTATTTAATTTTTATTTCTTTTTATATATATCATTTTTTTTTGTGTACCAGAGTATCTGACAAGTATGTATTTGTTATGTGTAGATGTGGGACTAGTGCGTCCAGTAGATTTCATGAGGAGAAGGTGACATTCTCGACCAGAGGCAGAACCAACAGTATCAGGGGGGCCTCCAGCTAGAGAGGATGATAGATTTTTGAGACGGGTGGAGTGGAACCTTACTGCGCTCACTCGCACAGTCCCAATGGAAGAGATCGAGGACCTGCTACCATTGATGCAACCTCACATTTTTGGGGTACCACGGACCTGGTTCCAACTCTTTTGGTGCTTGGCCAATGTCATTGTTCACTATGGCAGGGCCAACAGGCCCCTCTCTTAGCTAGGCTATACTTTTTATGTGCCAAGGGCACCTTTTGTGTATTTTTGAGGGCATAAGCCTCGTGACTCTTACTTGACATATTTTTGAGGCGCTTGCGCCCACTCATGTACTCTGATATTTTCGATATATATAAGTTTTTTACATCTTTTTATGTCTTATGGATTACATTCTATTTGCAAATGTATTTACATGTGTGTGTGTGTGATTTTTCTTACATGTGTGAAAAATGCCAATCTAATATATGATTAGCTAGAGTATATTTAACTTGATTCAATCTCCTAGGAACATGGATATATGTAATGTAATCAAATATTTGTTCTAAGATACATACCCTAAGGAAACGTTGGTGTAGAGTAGGATCATAAATGCGGTAAACCCCATTTAACTAAGACACAATCAGCTGAGCTTCTATATAGACCCATAGGTGAGAGATACCATGTGACAAAGAGTCACGAAGAAACTCTATAAATACACTATATTTGGCGACATTGTTTGTGGTATCACCTAAACAGATACCTCCTGAAGATAGAAACTGGCCTTGAGGTGTAAAAATCACCCAAGCTGTGGAAGCAAGCCTCCGAGTGTGTCATATAGTGCCGTCCGCGAACCTAATGAACACCTCTAATTCACTTGACATCTGGAACAGTGAAAAAGATGAAATCATAAAATGACACGTCCATAAAACCAAAAAGACAAAATTAAAAAAGAAAATGTACAAGAACTATACATATGTACAAGAAGTCACTCGAGGCGACCCACCTAAGAGTAATACTTCTTGAGGTAGAGCCCATTTCTAGGCTCTGCCAAATCATTTCCCTCAAATTCTACCAGATGATAAGCACCCTTCTTTAGAACCTCTTTCATGATGAAAGGTCTGAACCACATGGGTTTAAACTTGCTTTCCCCTAGGGGGTCCTTATCTTGGTCATAGACCAGGACAAGGTTGCCTTCAAAGAAAATCTGAGGACGAACTGACCGATCATACTAACACTTTACTTTTTTCTTGTGAGCCTCGTTAGCCAAGGCTGCATCACAACGCTGCTCATTGAGCTGCTCGAGGTATAATAAACACCCTTCAAGTGGTAAAGTGTCTAGCAACAACTCTACTGCCAACTTTAGAGACGAGATCTAGCACTCTATGGGAAAGACTGCTTCCAGCCCGTAAATGAGTTGAAAAGGTGTGAAACCGATTGCAATATTAACAGACGTTTGGTAGGCCCATAATGCTAAGTATAACATCACATGCCAATCTGACTTGGCCAAATTGATCGTTCGTTGTAGAATGGTCTTAAGAGATTTGTTTACAGCTTCCACCTGACCATTCACTTGTGGGTAGTAGGGTGATGAATGTTCTTTCCTCAACCCAATATTTGATGTTAACTCAAACATCATTTTGTTCTGAAAGTGACTGCCATGGTCAGTGAAAAGCTCTCTCGGGACACCGAACCTTTCTATAATCTAGTTAAACAAAAATAAAGTTGTTGTCTCTCCATCGTCTTTGAACGTTGGAATAGCTTCAAGACACTTGGTGAAGTATTCTACTGCTACGATGATATAACTATTCCCCCTTGCTGAAGGGGGGTTGCATGTAGTGTAATCAATCCCCCACTTGGTGAAGGGACCAATGGTAATGACGGGAAACATGGGAGCGGGGTGTGCCCTCATCCTTTGACAGAATATATGACACAGGTGGCACTTCTTGACCCATTCAACACAATATTTGATTAATGTCGGCCAGAAGTAACTAGCTTGGAGAATATTTTGGGATGTTGCCAACCTAGACAAATGACCACCACATGTTCCAGTGTGGCAATTGTTAAGCATGATTTCTACTTCTTCATGAGTGACACATTGGTGAAGGATGCAATCTACACCTCGACGATATAAAGTGTCCTCGAGTATGAGATAGTTCTTGTCCTGATGGCGTATATGGAAATGCTCATTACAAGAAGCAGAGGTGGGTCATTTCAAAGTCTGGAGATAGACAAGTACATATCCATACCAGGGGTCCGAAGACGTGATAAAAAACATGTCTCCTTTAATAGGTGACTCTTCGGATATAACATCACCTGAATCGACCGGAAGTTCTGAGATGAGTTCCGCAAAAACCATCGAGTTTTTGGATTTTGCCGAAACAAAATCTAAGTGAAATTCCTAGAGGAAAACTATCCATATACTGATATTTCTACCTATTACTCATCGTTTCAAAACGTACTAAAATAGATTCACAATGGCAATGACCGTGGTTTTGCGAAACAATATATAATGACGGAACCGTTGGACAACATGAACTGCTACCAACACAAGTTTCTCAACGTGGGAATAAATGAGTTCCAGTCCAACCAGGCCTCAAATCAGGTAATAAATCACATATTTTGAGAGCAAATGATCCTCCTGAACCAAGACCATACCGATGGTTGATTCTGCCGCAGCCAAGTACAATAAGAAATCCTTATTATAATTGGGTGGACGAAGTAGAGGGGAAGTCATGAGGGCATGTTTCAATGCTTCGAAAGAGCATTGAGATGATTTTTCCTAATGGAAAGGAACATCCTTCTTCAGTCAATGCATAAATCCCTTTGTGATATCGACATAGTTTGCGATGAAACACCGTAAAAAGTTCACTTTTCCCTGTAAACTTTGAAGCTAAAGGATTGCGCGTAGTGGAGGAAATTGAACTGTTGCCTCAACTTTGAGAGGATCGACCATGATCCCTCTTGTCGAAACTATGAAACCTAGAAAACGACCCGATGTCACGCAAAAACTGCATTTGTTTGGATTCAAGTGAATCCAGTAGTAGAAACATCGCTCAAAGATAAGTCGGAGGTGTGTGGGATGCTCAGTTCCTTATGAGATTGTGATGTTAAATCATCAAGGTAGGCCTCGACTATATGTTTGAGATCGTGGAAAGAAAAATACATGGTCCGCTGAAAGGTAGCCCCAACACTTTTCAAACCAAAAGGCATCTTCCGATAGGCAAATGTACCCCATAGACAAATAAAAGCCATTTTTTGTTGGTCTTCGGGTTTGATTTGTATCTGATTGTATCCCGAAAAACCATCCATGAAGGAAAAGGCCTCGCAACCTGCACATTCATCGACTATATGGTAAATAAATGGTGTGGGGAAATTATCCTTTGGACAAGCTTTGTTTAAATCACAGAAATCCATACATACGTGAATCGTACCCTATTTTTTGTTGACTGGAACGAGATTTGACACCCATTGTGTTAAATGAACAGGGTAGATAAAACCTTCTTTGAGTAGTTTCTCTACTTCAGCCTTGATAGTTGTTTCTTTCTTAGGATTGACTGGATGAATCTTTTGTTAGAATGACTTAGCGTCAGGATAAGTCATGATTTCATGTTCGATGATTCTTGGATCAATGCTTGGCATTTCCTCGTAAGACCAGGCAAAAACGTCGTGAAAATATTTAAATAAATTTGTGTAGATTCAAATTTCCTCGGGGGAAAAGTCAGCTCCGACGATAATATTCTCCACGATGCCAGGGGTTCAAGAGATATCTATAGTTATCATTTCAGCGATGGTTTCCATATTACCCTCAGCATAAATAGCGTGTTTATCCAAGGGGTTGATAGGACAAGACCTATCTCCAGTCATAGTCAAAGTGAATTCTCCTGCTTCAATTCTTCTTAACTCTGGGAGGAAATAAGATCCATGATGGTGATCATCCCAGGGTCTATCCCGACTAGCCATTGCTTCAATAATCACTTCATCTAAGGGAAAGACTAAGTCTAAAGAATTAATATCGACAAGGGAACCTTGAGCCCAAGTAGGCTCGAGAATCAGATATAACTCCTGTGCGGGAGTTGGATCGGGGTCGATGGAAGCTTGTTGAACTATGGAGTACACAACTTCTTCTGCAGACAAGGGAATGGCCATACCCTAGTGCCCTGTCCCTTCCATCATGGCTGATGGGGAAAGAAGAGTCCAGATATCGTTGAAGTAAGTCATACGAAATTACAAGACTTGAAAAATATCAACCTTATGCTGGTCGTATATGAAATTAACATCGTCGGAAGGAGGCGGGTAATCGAAAGTACCCATCAAAGGTGGGAACAAACCAACCCCTATGTTGACGATGTTGGGTTGAGGGTTATCAATCATTGGGACTGTGGATGCCCTCGATGAAGGGTCATGACAGGAGAAAGACAACTGATCAATGGTCACGATCCAACCCTCATGTGGAAACAACAAGACCTAGAAAAATGTAGCGACCACTTCTTTCATAGCATAGGTCCAACTCCTTCCTAACAAGATATTGTAGTCGAGAGATGCATCAACCACTTCAACCTTGATGCACACGGTCTTCCCCCCTAACTGCACGGGAAAAGAGGGGATGATGCCATGTGGTCGGAATGAATGACCATCGAAAGCGGTAAGAAGAGTAGGTGACAGAAACAAAATGGGTTGGCCAATGGCCTTCCAACACGCCAATGACATAATGCATGTCGAGGCACCCTCATCAACCACTGTGCGGAAAATGTTCCAGGTAAAATTTTTCATGGTGTAAGCCACTACTATATGAAACACCACGTGGTAAAATTTTTTATCAGTAGGTATCAAGCATGATCATACTCGGATTACAAGTCTCAGAAGATCCTAAGGCGGATAAAAGAGACTTTCTATGGGAAGGGTAGCTCTGGAGGACCTCCAAAGAAGGCATCACACAAGGGGTTTGAGAAAAATCCTCCACCACAGAGTAGTTCTGGGCGGACCTTGCATTTGGATTGTGAGAAGATTTCTTGAACGCACCTTTTGGGATGCGTGCCATTGTTTTACCCAACGTCTTCTTGATCTTGAGAGGAAGAGGTGGGTTTTTGGATTCTTTACTCTTCTTAGAGGTGTTTGGAATTCTGTAATCATGTGCTCTAGTTGATATATAGGCATCACCTTTCATCATATACATATTCCCGGATGAAGAATTACTCGAAGATGGAGGGGGTCCTTGACTTCCCCCATCCGTGCTCGGAGAGGCTTGAGTTAAATTTTTCCCATGTTGAAATGGGTTCGTTAACACATCAGGCTATTGTTGTACCAATAACTTTTGGTCCTTCGAAAGTCGAGGGAACTAGTGAGTCAAGTGGTCTTACGTGCACGGGTTACACAGATACTTCGACTTCTTCTTTTATGTGTTTCTTCTGCCAACATTATCGGTAGGTTTCTTATCCCCCTTACCCTTCTTTCATTTCTATCAGGCTGTTAGGTGGCCTTCAGGTTTGTCGATTGCACATTGTGTACATCCGATGTTTGGGTAGGGGGATTAGCCAGACTAGTGGTCTGGCTAGCCATTTTCTACTGTATCGACAATTGTTACAATTATTTTGATAGTTGATCAAAGGGCTTTGTTTGTGTTGAACCTACAATACCATCGACATGTGGTCCAACTCTCTATCTGGTCTTGTCAAGTATTGATCGCGGTGCATCTGGAAAACTTTCATAAAGTAAACCAGACTTAGATTAAATCATCTCTAGTTGTTGAGATATCATTATTGCATCTTCTTCGGAAAACACTCCTGACGTTGCGACGTCTTTGGATAACTGGGGTACCAATGAATTAAGGAACCACTCTAGCATGAATGATGGTGGGACTAACACTTTTATCAAACTCTTCTAGTGTCTCCATTCTTGGATGTGATTGGAGATATGGTTCGCCTTTGTCTTCTCAAAGTTGGCCAACAATTCGGTGCCCATGTCGTATCTCATAGGTAATTGGAAATGGTTTAAGCCATTGCCAATTCACCGAAGGAAGAGTATCTTGAGTGGTTAGGCTCAATGTACCATTTTTCAATGCTCCCTATGAGAGTGCGTTGAAACAAACGCAACTGGACAGAGTCGTATTTCAACGAATTGGACGAGCACTACAGATGAAAGGTAGTCACATGATTGCCTAGATATTCATTAGGATTATCTTCAAACTTTGGAATGTCTGAAGGAAACTTGGTCGGCATAGGATTCCAATGAAGATCGTGACAGATAGGGTCATTCAATAACCTTGTCAAGTCTGGAAAATGCAAAGTTGCCAGAAACAGTAGTTTGGGTTGTTGATTATAACCATGGAAAAAGGGGCCTGGAGGTTGACTGGCACAAAATTTAGGTTGTTGGTCAGGGTTCTGGTAAAAACCATGGCCATGATTGGCATACAAATTATGCACTTTTTGAGACATCATCGACTGACTCCCATAATAGGACATATAAGGTTGGGCTTGCATTGCATTCCAAGGTTTTTGGGAAGGGTTACCCCCTTCCGAATTGACGGGCATAGGTCATGAGCCTTGCCCGAGGTTCCATTGGCTATGGAAGGGGTTTCCCCCGGTCGAAATCCCTGATGAGGGAATTGATCCCTGCCATGTATTCCAAGGTCCTTGTGAGGAAGTAATTCCTGGGTTTGCCCCCTATACAGGAATAGTACCCTGCATAGGATTTTGTTGTCCATAACCGGGTTTTCCCTCGACCGAGATGGTAGCTGATGAGAAAGAATTGTTACCAAATGCTCTGAATAAGAGAATGACATCAAACCTACTGGCATGCTATAATAAAGAAGTCCTTGACAACCTACTCCAAATGAGATAAGGTTTACATTCGGCCCGGCGGGATGCCTTTGAGCACCGCCAAGCGAAGGGGATGAAGGAGGTATATGATCCCCTCCGTAAGGGAAAGTGTTATAGGAAGTTGAAGTGCCCCCCATGGATCCTTGCAGAGGAGCGTTATAGCTCCCTGTCCCCAGACCTAAATTCTATAGAGTGGAGTTGGAAAGTACAGAGTTCGTATCGAAGCCAAGCATCTCGTATGAGAACGAAGGGCCTATTGCACTCTTGGTAAAAGGAGCAGTGATCATTGCGATAGATAGAATCATACCATTTCCCGAGGTAGAGGTGGTTGATACCATGGTGGTCCGAACCGACGACGGTTGTTTAGGAGGTGGAACACCCCCTAAAGTGACAACCATAGAGGTAATATGAGAATTCCCTAAATAAGACATAACATTTGTTTCCATTGCTTCTTGTGACACTATCAGGTGCTCATAAGGATAAACATGTGCAATGATGGGTGCTGATAGATTAGTGTTCAGAGGTTCTTACATACCAAGAGCTTCTGCTCCAAGGTCTGAAATGGTTGGTTCCTCTAGAATCAAATGTTCTTCTCTCGGAGATGATTCGGGCATAGGTTCCTATGACTAGGTCACCTCAAAAGACCCTTGCTAGTCTAGTCTTCGCCTTAGCGGTGGTGAGGGTGGATCCAGATTGACCAGTGGCAGGCCAAGAAGCCTTTGTGATTGGCTAAGCTCTTGATCCTCCACTGTGTGAAAAGATCAATGACACACTAGGGCTTTCTATTAATGTTCAAGAACCAACACACACTAGAAAAAGTCCCTATGAGATAAGACAAGAAGATCACTAGCTAGTTGGAAGAATAGTTACACCATCCAACACTAGAGAAACTTACCGATGCAAGTGCAACTCGAATACGAAAGAACCCTCCAGTTATAATCTAAAAATAATGGCCTGATGTCTATCCTAGGTACCATGGTATACCCCCGTAGTCACCTATGTAAGTTCCTAAAATAAAGGCAACTAGGTTGCCAGCGTGTGAAAAGTCATCATGCGGGTATAATCGACAGTCGGGTGGACTGAAATGAGCAGAGTATCAAGCCTAGAACCTATCAAGGGTATCAAAATCAAGTGTTTTGGAAGACAACTAAAGACCTCGAATGGATTTGATACCCGCAAAGCTCCATGGAAAATGCGATCAACAGAATCCCAATATAAGTCCTCTATATGTGTTCCCCACTATGTTTGGTCTGGCTTTGGAGGGGTTATCTCCACTACCTTTCCGCACACGACCTCATGTTTAGTCCCTATGTTAGAGGAGGGTCCCAAATAACTTTCATGGTACTAGAATTTTTAGCACTCCCTAGCATAGACTCTTATGTTTGTTTTTGTAACCTTGAAGAGTTTCATCTCCAATCCTAAATCAAGTCTCTAGCCCAGATTAGTTGATGGACCCTACAAACATAAAGTCTAGTTGATTTTAATTACTCATTAATTTTAGTGGTTGTATTAAGTAAAAGGAAACAAAAGTGAAACCAGTGATGTCTTTAATAGATGAAAGAGAAGAGCATATAATGAAACTGAAAACAAACTACTTCTTCTTCACAAATTCAGATTTTCACATTTAAACTCTTTAAACCAACTTTTCAAACTACATTTTTTTTTTTTTAGTAAGATCTTTTAACAAAAAACTCAAAACAATATTTCGCTCGACTATGAGCTAATTATTGTCCTAATTCAATAGCCAATAACTTATGAAAGCATTCTTTTTCCTGATTATTTAATACAAACAACCAACTACTTAACCAAAAAAAGAAAGCGAGATCTATATTTTTTTATTATGCTTCCAAAACAAGAAATTTTAAAATGTATTATTTTATTCTTTTCTGAAGAAAAAAGGAAAAAATAAAGACAAGACAAGACCAAGAAATGACTTCTAGCCCACTGCAGACTGCGGGGAGTCACTGACAAAACCAAAGAGGCAGATCAAAATAGACTCACTATCTTGTCTAAAAACCAAATAAAGAAAAATGCAAGAACAACTTTAAAAAAGAAAAGCTAAACTGAAGTCAAACCTCAGCTACAGACTGTTATAACGGAGACCATGAATGGATCAAGAAAACCCCTGGGAAGTACAACTTCTGACAGCGAAGAGGATGACTTCCCCTTAGAAAAACATTTCTCAACACAGGCACACTACTGACACTTCAACAACCAGCGTATGTACGTGGGCTGTCGAAAGGTAGGATGCATATGTACACCTGCAGGATTAGTGCAAACCACGTACACCTCTGTAACTTCTAAAAAAAATGAAAAATAACAGTCCAACAAACTAGGCAGGGAGTATTGGTATTGAAAACCATAATCCATTAAAGACACAAAAAATTACTTTTATAAATAAAATGTAAAGAGAATTTTATAAAGCAAAGATAATTTGAGGTTATACCTAGGCTACAGATTGCAACAATAGAGACCAGAACTAGACAAGAAAACCCTTGAGAAGGATTTATTTTGACAGGGGAGAGGATGACTGCCTCTTCTTAAAAAAAAAAAATTATGAACTCAAGCATGCTACTGACACTTCAGCATCCATCGTATGTGCGCGGGTTGACCAAAGGTAGGGTGCATATGTACACCTACAAGCCCACTACAGACCACACACACCTTTGTTACTTTCCAAAAATAAAACCAGTAGTCAAGCAATCAAAGAAGGGAGTACTGGTATGGAAGACCAGAATCCCTACAAACTCAGACTCTTGCTGAAACTCATAAAAAGGTAATCAAACCAATTTAAAACACCCAAAAAGTATCCCCCAAAACCCTAGAGATCTTGTATAATTCCTGCAGAAACCCCGATAGATCTAGAATTCTAGTTAAATTGAACACAAACAATTTGCTGATATTTAAGAGATGAGAGAAATTTTTTTCTCCATAAATTAGAGAATTATATTAATCAAAAATTAATATACATGAGAAATCGTCCTCAAAAAGAAGAGAGGAGGTGAATATATAGAATTTCCAACATAGAAATTCTAGTAAAAAAAAACTAGAAATAGCTAAAATAGGTGTCATAAGCTAAGGGAGACCACATAGTTCGACCTAGACCACTAAAGATACATGTCACACACTCATTAATGTCCACAATATTCAAGTGATGTGCATTATCTCACATAATCTCACTTAACTGACAAGAGAAGCAGTTCCAACTCACTTAACTGACCCGAAATAGTAGTTACTAATAATAGTAACGGAAAAAATCATTAATTAAGGAATAGATCTCTTACTCAAAGAGGAGGTGTGCATTCCCTAATAATATATGATTTTTTTCATGGGGGAGTTGGAATAAATTATGAATAAATCAAGAAAATCAAGAAAAATCAAGAAAATCAAGAACCGGGAGTTGAGTCTTGATCTAAAATTAGCAGTTTTCCCTAAAATCTAGGGATGAGGCACCCTTCTTCTCTATGTGGAAAAATTAGGTGAAATAAAGTGTAAATGAATGTA
>SNQJ01S0158621.1:0-21976 GCA_010110895.2 Picea sitchensis
GAGTCTCAATGACAGATGCACATAGCTAGGATGCATTAGAAAAACAACTTCAAGAAGATAAAAAAACTAAAACAAACTTATAGGCATAGTAATAACAATGGTTTCAAGAGGGTAGAAATACATATCTTAAGGCTACTGGTGCTTCAAATCATATTCGAGATGTGCATAGAATAGTTGAGTAGATGTAGGAGTAATATAATCTTGATATAGCTATGTTAAAATACACCCCCATTTCTAAAATATGGATTACTTAGTCTAAATTAATAAAATGGACATCGTGACAAAATCAACACTACAAGACTGGTGAGATTTTGAAGGTTGATTGTAGCATATAGCCATGCGTAAGTCGAATTATATGATAATAATTATGTTAACTTTTATCATGAATCAGGGTTTGTAAACTTACTAAATGTTAGGCACAATATATGAGAGCTAATCTCAAAGTGTCTAACACACCATTTTCTAATGAACTATGGAGGAAAACTCTCAGAACTGGTTTCTCATCTAACAACGAATATTCAAAGGTAGAAATGCAGGTTGAATATAGATCCTTATATTCAACAATACTCTATTGGATTCACTCTATAAGTTATATTTAAAACTTTCAATTGAAAATATAAACAACCGAATTGAGAAACTAATACATGCATGCAAGATGTCTATCATGAGCATTTTCCCACCAATGAATAATTTGTGACCATTAATTGCATAGATTGTAGCTATGACAATTCCTTTTTAAGAGAATAACCATTCACATTGATAGACAAGGAAGCATGAGAATATTTTTCCAATAAGAATTAGTTTCAAGCCACACAACAGAAATAAAACTACAAAAATTGAATAAACTCACACAACGAATGGAAACTGTTGAACAACATATACCAGAGGGAGGGGCCCCTGCCTCCGTTGGCATACACTTCAAAGAAATAATATAGTGGAGAGATCTTGATCTGCAATAAGTTATTTATTCCAAAATTCTCCTCTCATTACAATGATCCTCCTTACATTTCTACGTATAACTTACATCTCATAAAAGGAAAATGGTTACAACAAAATGAGACCAGATCCCAAATGCATGGATCTACAACCAACACAAACTTGATCAAGGAAATGGAGGTTAACTAATGTATGTTGGATCTGTTTGGATAACATAGAAGCAAAACAACATGATCTTTGACAAAGTTATATTACCAAAGTTTTCCACAAGAGGCGTAACCACCTAAATATTGAGGCACTACAGGAATTCGGGATGCTACAAGATTTCTTGGAAAATCCATCTTGAAGATCCTCCCTTGTCTCTCAAACCATTTCTTGTTTTGTAAATATTACCACCTATTCCTCAATTTGGGGCATTCTGCACAAAACCCATGTCTTTGATTTTCCCAATCCGTCTTCATCTTTCTGGAAATGTTATGGAAAAAAAATCTTCTAGAAACATGTTGCTACAAGAATCCTAGTAGTGCTACGGGATTTAAAAGATGCCTTTTGTCGGGTTCAAACTGATGACTTTTGCAAGTAAGTTAGGAAACCACAGTCTATTCTAAATAAACATCAAAACATGGGGAAGAAACAAGAATTTAATGATTAATTTTCTTATGAAGCTCGGATGTGATGAAGGATTATAAAATGGAAAAATGAAAAAATACTAGTGACAAGGTAAAACACTTGCTCGTTACAAAGTTTCCCATTGGAACGTAGGACTAACCAAAGAGTTATTTAACACTTCAACTACTTCTTTGGGAGATGCATGGCTTCTTGACATAGAATAAACCTCCTACATGACATTTCGAAGATATTTCTTTGAACACTTCGATGAAAATGTAGATGGCATAGTAGATTTTATAGATAAGTCTAGTCTCAAACGTTTGGGAATGGGAACCATCAAGCTTAAGTTGCTCGGACTCTGGTATTTTCTTTTGAACAATGAACTTTATCTCCCTGACCTACAAAGGATCTTGTTGTCCCTGGTTCACATCAGAAAATAAGGCCACTATGTTCATAAGATCCGTGGTAAAGTTGAAATACGAAAGGATTCCAATAACATGCTTGTTATGAATAGAATGGAAGATGGATGAGACATCTACTCATACACAAATTGTTGCATACCTCTTTCGTCATGACTCATGTATAATTACATTTAGTGTTTTGTGGCATGCTATATTTTTCCATATTAATTATGACAGTCTTCAAATGTTGAGAAAGAATGATGTTTCTGGTTTTCCTACTATTCCTAGGAAATTGAAGCAATGTGATGCTTTCATCCTTGGAAACACGAAAAACAACCCTTTCATGATTCTACTTCCATATCATGTAGAAATATTGAACTGATTCATTCTAATTTGTGCAGCCCTATGTTTGTTCCTTCTATAAATGGAAATAAATATATCATGACTTTTATTGATAATTACACTAGAATGTGTTGGGTGTACTTGTTGAAAGATAAATCACGGGATTTTGAAACATTTAAAAATTTTCATGTATGAATTCAAAATGAATCTAAGTCTCGTATTGGCTCTCTTCGCACTGATAAGAGAAGATAATATACTTCTAATTAATTTGGAAGCTACCTTCACCAACATGGAATCAAACATCAAACCATTGTTCCATACAATCCCCAACATAATGGTGTGGCTGAACGAATGAACATAACAATCCTAAATATGGTTTGTTCCATGATGTTTTTCAAGAATTTTAATTTGATGTTTTGGGATGGTGTGGTTCTATGTGCAGTTTATGTCAAAAATAGGTGTACATATCATGCTCTTAAAAACAAGACTCCTTATGAAATGTGGTATGGCCACATTCCTTCGGTCAAGCATCTCAGGGTATTTGGTTGCACCTGTTATGCCTTGATTCCTAAGTAGCAAAGAAGAAAGCTTGATGCAAGGAGTCGGAAGTGCATCTTCTTGGGGTACTCAAATAATTATTTTGCATCTTCTTGTTGTGAAGGGACAAGAACATAAGGTATGTAAGATTATCAAATCCTTATATGGATTTTAAAAAGCACCATGAGCATGGTAGAAAAGTTAACTGAGCATCTTCTGAAATTAGATTTCAAGCATTTCAATATTGATGATGCAACTTTGTTTGTCAATAAATTTGAAAAAATTGTATATTGTATATGTATATGATCTATTGATAACATGGAACAATGAAATCATTGCATCCATAAATGAGAGTTGAAGAAATGCTTCAAGATGACAGAATTGGGACATATTCACTACTAAACAGGCATTAGAAGGGTGATTCAAAATCCAAAGTACATTTTCATTTCCCAGAAGAAGTACATTGGAAATTGTTGAACAAGTTTGGCTTGGCTGAGTGCAATCTGTCTCGAATGGAACATATTTTGAAACTCACATCAAAAGAAGGGGAATGAATTTGAGGGATGCAACCAAGTATAGACAACTTGTGGGAAGTCTTATCTATCTGCTACCAAACCAAAAGAATTTCATTTTGTTGTTGGGATTCTTTCAAGTTCATGCAAAAGCCTCATGAAAGACATTTTGTCTGCTAAAAAGTTCCTAAAATACTGAAAGGAACTCAATATTTTGGACTCAAGTACTCTAAATTAGATGACTTCAACCTAATCACATATTTTGATTCATAATTTGTTGGGGATAAGGAAACTGGATAATCAACACAAGGCTATATCATGAGTCTTGGATCAGCAGTTGTCTCTCGGAGATCACACAAACAATCGATTCCAGTGGAATTCCACAATAGAAATTTGTGAGAATATGTGGAAGTTGTAGAAGTGATGAAGGAGATTGTGTAGCTCTAGAAAATACTTGAAGATTTGCAAAAGAAATAAGTGAATTCTACTACTCTTCTAGTTGAAAATACTTTTGTAATGAAGTTGACCAAGAATCCTAGATTCCTTGATCGAACAAAACACATCAACAAAAAGTATCACCCGATTCAGTATCATGTAGAGGCCAAGACTATTCACTTGAGACATTTTTTTCCACAAATGAGCAAATTGTGAACATCTTCACCAAAACGCTTGGAAGATAAAATTTTGAGAAGTTGAGAATGATGCTTGGACTCACATACTCCTTACAGTTAAGGTGGAATGTTCGACACATAATCCTTGGAATATCAACTTCAGGATATATCATGAGTCTTGTATTAGTAGATTTCTCCTGGAGATGATGGAAGCTTGATCCCAGTTCAAGCATGGTGTGTGGATTTCTGGGGTGAATCCAAGTGAGCCCAAGAATAAGTTAGTGATCCAAGCAAAGCTGGAGACCATGGCTAGGGGCGGTCTTGTACAGCTGTCTTGGAGGAGGAAAAGGTGGGGGTGTTTCCTTTGGACAGCGGAGACCATGCTAACAATATTGTAAATATGAATAGTCATGGGTGATAGGAAACGTCTTCAGTCATGGAATATGGATATTCATTTGATTTGTATTTATGCACCTATTATGTTAATGCAAAACACATTAGTGTGGAGTTATCTTTTCTTCCCACTCATGGCATGACACCGGGTAAAACATGGCCTACAAGAAATAATACAAGAACACATAAATTTTGACAGGGTTATTTTCAATAAATGAAAGTTAGGTTTCCATCACATAAACATTTTTTGTCACAACCATATCAACACTATGAGCATTACACAATTAGAATAAAAAATCACCCCTCTAGGCTGCTTCAAAATTCTACGGATCCCTACATCCTGGGAAAAATGCAACAATAATAAAAAAATACCACAACAAAATATACACACAATTCAAAGGAATTATACAATTAAAAAAGTCCTCAAAACGGTCTAGAAGTAAATAAAAATGAAAGTTTATCTCTTCCTCATTCCTATAGGATACTCTGTTCTTGTAGGAGAATAATTCTAGCATCTTCGCGGAAAAAAAAATTCCGTCGACAGAATTCATTGTTTTCATCAACCAACTAATGATCATAAAGTAACCTAAGGTATTACCATGAAATCCTTCTCTATACTTTTAATTTTTGCAACATATAAAAATTCAAATGCATACATATTACTCATGGTCAATATTTAAAATAAATGAAAGGTGCAAGAACTAGGACATCCTTGTAAATTACATCGGGGGAGGCATGATTTATGACTAAACGAAGTGACATATTAGTCAAGTTGGTGAATCATTCAAATGAATTTAAATATCATAGAAATGAAGGGTAATAAGTATGCAATCATCATTTCAAAATCTAGATATAAGCCCGAAAATCACACTCATTGCAATCATCATTTCAAAATCTAGATATAAGCCCGAAAATCACACTCATAAGTGATATTAAAAGATGTTAGCCACCATTTTCAAGTTGCCAAAATGTAGAGAGTTTTATAGCAACGTAGATAAATAGGGAAACATGAGATAGCATAATTGGTTCTAGTCGGGAAAGGAACAAAGAAAAGAGACACTAGGGTTCTCTATAAGAAGGTAGTTGTTGATTGTTCATTTTTTTCACAAGAATTGTTCATATCGTTGCTATTACTATCTCATATTTACCCTATGTTGTTGTTTAATTTTGTTTGATGAATGCCAAGTGGTTGAATTGTTTGTTGAGTATGCATGGTAAATTTAATGGGTGTTGGTTGAATTACAAAGTCCTGTAGAAATTGCTCAGAGAAAAAACTTCTCCATGATTTCTCTCTCGACCCAATTGAAGAAGCCATGCTATCTCAAAATTATCCTTGTCTCTAGTCACCTCATCTCTCATATAAACTACCTTGAAGAACAAAGAAAACAAATTCTCGTGTCTTGCCTTCTATAGGAACGCATATTGCAAAATTTTGTAGTGTTTATCTCCTACCATATCAATCTGTGTGCATGTAATATATATATATATATAATTTGAGTGATTTTTTTCAGAAGCCGTGGGAGTAGGGTTAAACAAGAGAAAACCTACTGAACCCTCAAAAATCTATGATAATCTTGAAATTGTTGAAATTTTCCAAAGAAGAAATTGTATAGGATATTTTGAAAGATTAAGAGGATTTTATTATGATTTAGCCTTAGAATTTGCATTCAACTTCCATAATATTCAAGGACAAGAATATATAACTACAGTAATGGGTTTGGAGATTAGAGTAAACAAATCCTTCATCAAGAGAATATCTAGCCTACTAATGGGCCTCCCTTGGGATAAGGAAGAAAGACAAGAGGCCACTAATGCTAAGAAATTATTCTTCCACCTAAATGAGAGGCCCCAAAAAGACAAAAATGGAATCAAAAGAGAAAGCCTCCCTCACCCTTTCCCAGAAGTGGCCTATCACATTATCAAGTATATCCATTGTGAGGGGAGTATGAGTATATTTTGTGCCTATCATTTCATATTCATTCAACAACTAAGTAATTTCTACAAACAAGAACCATCCAACAACCTCAGCCTCCCTTCCTCCTTTAATCCCTAAAGGAGATGAGTACCAAGATGAAGAAGGGGAAACATGAGTTCTTGGCCCACCATGGACTCATCAATTTGATAGTATGAGATGACTTAAGGAATATGAAACATAGATTTTTGTGGGAAGTAATTGTAGATATGGAAAAGTAAGCATTTTTTTAATTACAAGAAGAAATGATTTAGTGGAGTCAAGAGAAAGAAGAATAAGAAAAAGTTGATAAAATTAAGAAGGAAAGCAAACCTAGGTCCTCAAGACAACATAAAAAAAAAAAAAAATAAAGGTAGAAAAAGAGGACAAGGAATTTGTTGACACTCTGACAACATTAATAACCCCATATATCATCACATTGAATATCACAAGTGTTAAACGTGTTTAGCCTAGAAGGAGGCCCTATAGGATTAGAAAAAATTAGAAGTGGGGGATTCCAAATTTGATTAATCCCCTCTGCACTCCAATCAAAATTGAGGAAGTAAAGGAATCCCCTAGTCTATAAAAACTGTAGAAATATAAATGAAAAATCCTTAAGGAGAAACAACAACCCCATAAGAAAATCCATTGACAATAGAAGGGACTTCCAATACCAAAACACTAGTAGAACAACTCCTTTATGCCACACTACTAGAACTAGAAAAGTCCAAGGTTGAAGCCATAAAGTGGAAAATAATGGAATAAAGTGGAAAAGGTAAGAAACAGGAAGAGGCCCCTGAAGAAATGGAAAGACAACTTTATCACCTACTAGATAAATTTCAAATAATGACCATGCATAAAGTGGAATATAGTCAAAATCTCAAGGTGGAAAATAAAAAATTAAAACAGAGATTGGATGAAGCTAAGAGGGAGATTCTTGTAAAAAAATGAAATAGTAGAAATTATGGAAGCTTCATTGAATACCATGGCCAAATTATCCTTAGAGATGTTGGAATGTAGACAACGTGCTAGATTATATGCCTTCTTCCTCAAGGAGCAATGGAATAAGGATAAGATTGCAAGTCTATCCCAACAAGTGAGATATAACCTATAAACACCTAAGTATTTCCTAGATTCTTATGAAAACTACATCATGGAAGATAAATAAAGGATGTGTGATTTCTATTTACACAATATGGTCCTCCCACACCCCTACAAATGGAACCCAAATCCATATGTAGGGGATTTTCAAATCATGTCTCTTGCATGTTGGTTGAGAAATGAATATTGAGGGCAACAGAGTTGAAGAGATGTAAGGAGGATGAACTTCAGAGTCCACTATGGATTAGAGTTTAAGTAACAAGGCGAGGAGAGGTCATATCTATTCATAGTAGTCTTTCCACATAGAAGGAGATATCTCTAATCTAGGCAACCAAATAGGTGGAAACAATGGAACACCTAGAGGATACCTTGAGGATCTTGGGTGAGGAAGCAGCAGAAGCTTCCCATAGAAGGTGATAGTGTTTGCCTCATAGTATTCAACTAATATAACCTCACTCATCAAATTATTTACATGTTTCCTTCCTCAGAACACCTTGGTACAAGGAGGTAATGAAGAAATTCAATATCAAGTGGATTAGGATAAGAATGAACCCCACTCTCCTCCTTCATGATGCACCAATGGATGATATCAATAAATAAAAGGAAGAGGAAGAGTGGGAAGAGATAGGAAGGACCAAATTATACCATGGAAAAAAATCCATCACTAGGTGCATAGCATGGGATGTCAGACAAGAGCACAATGAGTAGCATAACAATGGGAAACAACATAAAAATGGACAAAATTTCAATGGAAAACAACAACAACAACAACAGTGAGAGGAGGGAGACACAATTTGTTGCAGAAGGATGTGAAAGATTTTCAGTTGGAGAGTAAATGATGGGCCTCAACATTGCCTATCTAGAAGGCCCATCATAGACAAATTTTGACCATGATATACCTAATAATTTTTTTTAATTTACCATGTTTAATAGTAGTAATGGATATTTTTGTATGTTTTCAAAATGAGTGGTTTTGAAGTTGGAATTTTATGAGTAATGATACATTTTTTTATCGAAACTTCATGGTAAATTATGTGAGTAGCACCAATCAAGCAGGTCAAACTCCCCTTGAGAAGAGGAATCCCCCAAGAATCAAGGGATTTGTCCCCCACCTTCCTCTGGATGCACTACTAGTATATTGATGACCACTCCTTGCAGAATGAAGCTTGAAAATATGAAGATATTGAGGAAGGATAAGATACCCCCCCTATTTCCTCCTTGATACAAGGACAAAGGTTGAGTTCCAAATTGTATAAATAGGCCACTAGTGTAGAGAGAAAATGGGAAGAAGATCAAAACTATGAATATTGCATTAGATTTTGTTGAAGGAACATTTTTGAGATTTGGAGCACTGGTCTCGATGTAAAAACCGATTTTGATTAATAAATATGCTTATTTCCTATCTTATTATATTTTTTAGAGGTTCCTTATGTTGCTTGGGTAGGTCCCATTCAAGAGGGCTCAAGGACCCTGTTGCATTATTTTCTTTCTCTTTCAGGTTTGTTTGTTGTAATTTAACTTCTTGATTTCTCTTAAAATATTAGATAGTTATGCACAACAATCTCTAACTTTTGTTCAGACTATTAGCAAACTGTAATTTTCATAAGCTTTTCCTATATAAGTGGTGGAAAGTCCATTTGGATGCTCAAGGGCATATTTTTAGGGCTAAAACCTCACTTACATTTCATTGCATCCTAGTCTAGCTTTGTCCATGGTTTGGAAAGTTATTACAATCTATTCAGGACTCTTTTAATTATCCTATAGAAGTTTCCTGTAGGATTGTTACAGTTCCTGTACAAACTTCCTTTAGGACAGTTTTAGCTCAATTTTCTTGAATTTCTTACCTATCTTTTCATTAAGTTAGAATTTGTTAATAAGATAACAACATGGCTTGATATTGGCTCAAGGGTTAGGTGTAATTAGGTTCATTTATTCCATGCAACAATTCGTATTATTCCATACAAATTCCTTTCATGCAACATCATAAGTTTCTCTGATTTACAATTAGTTTGATTTCATCTTATAGCTCAATCTATTTCCTCTCGTGAAATTAGAATAAAGCTATTTATTGCATATAGATCACTTTCTCTTTAATTTGGTGTGATGCAATTCATACAAGTAGCTTAATGCTTTCATGCAGTTCAGGTTTCCTGTACAAATTACAATCAAATTTCATGCATTAAGCCCCTTGACTGGTTTCAAACCTAATCTATTATCTGTGTACTCTACATATACTTTGCACAACACCTCTAAAGGTTTTATGAGCCCCAGGTTGACAACTAAATTAACAAGCTGAGGAGGCAGTAGCATTAATGTTGTGATTCCAAGGCCCACCATTTAACTTACAAAGGTATGTGTACTAGTCTAGAATGCAAGAAGATGTCACTAGGTATGATTCAAAGAAGAACATGGAAGACTTCCTTCAAGACATGGAAAGGTTTGTGTGAGTGGTTGGTTATGCCATTCAGTTTAAGCAAAGCACCAACTACATTTATGAGACTAATGAATGTTGTTTTACGCCTTTTTATAGATTAATGTTTTATTTTCTATTTTGATCATGTAATGGTTTATAGTGATACCTGGTGCTAGCACTGAGAGCCACACTTAGATTGCAAGAGCATAAGACCAGTACCCATCGGAAAGGTTTGTGGATAAAAATTTATAATTGAAGGTCAAATGGACAAAACTCAACATAAGAACATTTTAACACAGAAATATGGGCTAGCATGCATAGTAAAATGAGGTTTTGATCAACTTCAGTCAATGATTTAAGGATAAAGAAGAATATAAGGAAGACTTAGTGAGGAAGGTGGATAGTTCTGTTATAAGCATCTGGATTTCAAGCAGCCAGGAGAAGAAAAACTCAATCACAAGAACCTCTTGATCTCAAAGTTTAAAATATTGAAAAACATTCATAGCAGCATTATAAATAAACCTCCGTTATAACACAACCACAACATCTCATGTGGATCATCCAATCATGAACATTTCAGAATAAGAAGAAACAAGATGATAAAAGGAAACTGACTTCCATTAATAAAAATGTCTCAAGTCTCATACATAACTAGAGAACAACTATGTTTAATAAAAATATAACCCAGGGAGATCTACTCAACCATCCAACCCTTTCATATTATTCATCTAGTGTATTTGTAGTCAAGATAGTAGCTGGTGTCTTATCTTGTCTTTCTTGTTCCTTCTTTCAGAAGGAAACTAAGGTCAATCTGGGCCTGCAGGAGAAACTGCCCTCAGTGGTACTTCGGGCTAACAACTTTCTGTCTTCTCAGCCAGACCCTTCATGCTTCTATTTAAGGGGTTAGTCAATTGTTCTCTTTCCTTTAGTGACAGACTGGTCGCGGTCTGCCAACGCTCTACTTTTTCTTGTGACTTTCCTTTGGTGATTCAGCTTAATGTTGTGTTCCACACACTGCTCTTGGATTGGAATTTATATAAGCAACGTGATTGTGGAATTCTTCAAGGGAGGTTTGGATCCACACCGCTTCGAACCCGCAATCCACCACAGACTGCCACATATCCTTCTCTCCATACCATGGTTTCGATTGCGGGACCGATCAAGAATTTTAACGTTCGAGCACTTTCTGTCCCCGCAATGAATTGTGGTCATCGATCTTATTGCAACCGATGATCTGAGTAACCTTTCCCTTTTTATCTCCCCTGCTAAAATTTGTCCTTCCGCCAACTCCAGAATCCCTCTAACCATGCTTAGAGATGGTGCCAATTTTGTCTCTCATGAGCTTTGGATGCTGAGTAGGGATATCTCCCAGAGGACGACCTCCCGAATCTAACGTGGTAGCCTGACGTCATATGACATCACAACTCTTGATGTGTCATAAAAAGGGGTGTGCCACACATCACTTGAAGATGATCGGATGAGATGCCCAAAGATTCCTAAGATGAGTGTCATGTGTCGACACCAGTTGTATGTCATGTACCTTTGACGGATGGGTGCCATGTGTCTGAACTAATGGACCCCAAGAGTCTTCGACACTTTGGGTTCAGGAAATTCTGAATGTAGGGATTGTATAACTCTTGAAGGGACGAACTCACGAAGTGATTAGCAAGCGCTTATCACTAATTAATCTGGGATCAAGCCGCCTTAAAGTGATTTGGGACTTCAGAACTCTGAGTTTCGAAGAACTGTGCTTGTTCTTAATGGAACACCTCTGGAGTGACAATGTTGCGAATCTAACATGGCAGATTGGCGTCATATGATGTCATAGCTATTGATGTGTCACAAAAGGGGTGTGTCACGTGTCACTTGAAGATGAGTAGATGATAGGTCCAAAGCTACCAAAAATGAGTGCCACGTTTCAGCGCCAAATGTATGCCATGTATCTCTGATGGATGGGTGCCACACATCTAAACTAATGGACCCCAAGAGTCTTCGGCACTTCGAGTTCGGGAAATTCTGCATGTAGAGATTGTATAACTCCAAAAGGGATGAACTTGTGAAGTGATTAGTGCATGCTTATCAATAAATAATGCGGGATCAAGCCGTCTTAAAATGATTTGGGACTTTAGAACTCTAGGTTTCAGAGAACTATGCTTCCACCTGGTCATTAAGCCTTGTGTGACTTTAAAATTCTGAATGCGCGAGAGCTGCTAATATGAGCTTTGCATGGAATTTCCACCGCTAAAACTTTAACTTGTCTATTGTGTGCATTTCAAGCCTGAAATGGACTGCTCTGAATGTTGTGTTTTGTGCTCATGGTTGCTCCCTGTGCAAAAAAAAAAATGGATGACCTGTTGTAAGATTAATCAATGGCACAGAAGATGACCAATAATTCAAACCAAATCCTGATATGTGCTTATCTTTTAATAACAAAAGGAAAGCTTGGTGCAAAGAATCAGACAAGCAAGACATTAACGAAGATCCAGTCATGAAAAAAAATGTGAACCGACCTTATCAACCAGAAGAGGGACAAAATCTAGGAAGGTATGCAGAGAAGAGAGAGAGACAGGGCAGGGGTGTAGGATTAGGTCTTAAAACCAACTACATGCGACCCACAAACAACTTCATGTGATAACATTGGCTCCACAGGGGATGGCATGCTCCTTGTGAACTGTCAAGAACAAGCAACTTCAATGTCTTATCCTAGGTGTATGGGGTCACTTATTCAAACATAAATAAAAGAAAAGTGATATTTACAATGAATGAAAAGCCAATTATGGCTTAAGAAAAATATTTTAAAAAAAAAAACCCATTGACAAGGCCACCCAAAACTTCATAATCCTCCAAGTTCTACAATTTAGAAGTGTTATTTGAAAATAACTTAGAAATATTGAAAGGATCAATCCACAAAGCCTCGAATTTACCATGTTTTCCTTTTTCTTGCTTGGGTGCATCCCACTTGAGCATTAGATCTCCGAGCTGGAAATATTCTTTTCTTACCTTCTTGTCAAAGGTTGGCTTGATCTTCTTCTGATGGTCTTGCACTCTTTCAAGTAGTTTCTCCCTAGTCTGTTGCACTTCAACCAACTATTGTATCCTCCTGACCATATCATCAGGTTCCCCTTGGTAGTCCTTGAGGAATTTTTCCACAGGAAATGAAAGTTGAGTAGGAAAGATAGCCTCCACCCCATATACAAGCTAAAAAGGGGAAAGACCCAGTGACCTCTTTGTTGTAACTCTATCATCCCATAAGGAAAATTTCAGCTTTCAACCCCATGCTTTATTATTGTCCTCTAACAATTTCTTGATGATATTTATGAGGCTCTTGTTAGAGGACTATGCCAAACCATTACCTTGGGGGTATTAAGGAATTGAATGGACTAATTTAATCCCATACTGTCCACAGAACTTGATCAATGGTTCAACTTTGAAGGAGGCAGCATTGTCAGTAACAATCTTTCTTAGACAACCAAATCTTGACATGACATCCTCAAGGAAACTAATGATTACCTTGTGAGAGGCATTTCTTGTAGGAATGGCTTCTATCCACTTAGTGAAATAATCAGTGGCATTCAAAATCCACCTATGTTGACCACTTGAAGCTGGGTGGATTTCCCCAATGAATTTAAGACCCCACTGATGAAATGGTCTAGAGACTACCACGGGATTCAAAGGCAAAGATTTGAGCTGTTGTTTTCCAGAAAACCTTTGGCATTTGACACAAGATCTAGTACTTTTCACAAACATCAGTAAAAAGGCTAGGCCAGAAATACCCATCTCTAAGGAGCTTGTAGGTTGTGGTTCTCCAGAAGTTATGTCCCCCACATAAGTTGTCATGAAAATTAGTCATGGCCCTTTGGGCCTCCTGTGGATCTAGACATCTCAAAAGAACTCCTAGAGGATATTTCCAATATAAGACATGATCAATGAGACAATATCTGATTGATTTTAGCTTCAAACCTCTCACCTTGTTCTTATCCAAACCATTAGGAGGATGCAACGTTTGCATAAAATATATGATGTCATTATACCAAGTGTATTCTGCCAAATTTGGGCTGGCATGATAGCTTTTATCAGCAGACTCAACTTTCTAATTTTATGAGTTTATATTCATGAAGTTGATCCCTAAATATTTGCAATTTGATTCAACCAGTAACCTAGATAAACCTTGGCCTTTCACTAGTTTAGTGGGCTTCATTTCAAGGTCAAATTCCATAATTTTAGCAATCAATTTGCTCCTCTTCCCATCTATATCAGGATGGATACATATTTCTTTCACTGAGGCTGAAGGGACATATGCCACAATTTTTGAATGCAGAACATAAACTCTGAAATCCTTGAGGGATTTGACAAAAGCATAAGCCCTCTTTTCCATGATATCATATCTCACTTCTGCATCCCTCAATGCTCTGCTGAAAAAGGAAATAGGTTGCTCTAACCCCTTTGCATTTTTTTTGTAGCAAAACCACAACCAATGTGTCAAATGAGGCAAAGGAGAATATCAGAAACTCCTTGGAATAGTCAGGGTTGATGAGCACAGGTGCTTTGGTCAAAGCATTTTTTATATGATCAAAATATTCTCGAGCCTCAGTAGTCCATTTCACCTCATTTCCTTTCCTAAGCATGGTTGTAATGTACTTCACTGATTCAAAAGTTAGAGATGAACCTTCTTAGAAAATTGATTTTACCCAAGAAAGACTGAACTTCTTTCTTGGATCTAGGAAAATATAAGGTCTAAATGGCCTTTACTCTGCTTGGATCAATTCTTACCCCTTATGCTGATACAATGTATCCCAATAAATTACCTTCCTTCATAGAAAACAAAGACTTCTTAGGATTGAGAGAGAGACCAAACTTTCTGCACTTCAGGAAAACCTTTTTCAAATGATGATAATGCTCTTTATCATATTTTGAGAACAATGTAATATCATCTAGATAGATGACTACAAACTTGTCCTTCTCCCCAATGAAGGCAATGTCCATTGCTCACTGAAAGGTCACTCCTGCATTCATCAATCCAAAGGGCATTTTAGCATACATGAATGTGCCCCAAGGAGTAGTGAAGGTTGTATTCTCTCTATCTTCGGGTAAGAAAGAGATCTAATTGTAACCAGAAAAACCATCAATCATAGACATCCTAGATGCACTAGTGACTCTCTGCAAAATGTTCTCCATCTTTGGCAAGGGGTAATTATCCTTCTTGGAGCTTCTATTCAAATTCCTGAAATCAACACATAGTCTAATTTCCCCATTTTTCTTCCTCACAGGGACAAAGTTAGTCACCCACTCAGAGTATCTCAAAGGAATGATGATCTTGGCATCCATCAACCTCTTCACCTCTTTTTCCATAATAGTAAGCAACATAGGATTTATTTGTCTGAGTTTCTGCCTAAAAGGCTTAGTATCTTCTTTCAAAGGGATCTTATGTTCAATGATGTAAGTGTCATATGTTCTTAAATATTCATATTTCCAAAAAAACACATCAACAAACTTCTTTAAAAGCTTAACATATTGAACCCTTTTTTCCTTTAACAAGATGCTATACAACTTAATGTACTTTGAATCCTCCTTTGTACCTAAATTTCATTTGGTCACATCAACATTTTTAGTTGAACCCTTAACCTTTACAAAAACATCATTTATGTCAAACAATCTCTCCAAAGGGACTATTCCTTTTGGAATATGGTTACTGGGCAATTGAACAATATGATGGTCAGCAATTTTATTCATAAAAATATCATCATGAGGGATGCTTTCAGTATCATGATCTTGTTCAATATGTAAGGAAGAAAACTCATCCACAATCTCAAGAAATATTTTTATCTCAAGATCATCCTAAAAAACCTTCCAATGTTTGACATTGTCAGGTATAGAGGGTCTATACTTCACTTCCACGTCATATATGAGTTTAGGGGGCAAAGGAATTATGAAATTACTTGTTGAAACAACCAAGGAATCTTCCATAGTGTTCTCCTCTCTTGGAACAAATGAGATATTAAAATCTAAGAAGGAGCTATCAACAAGATCCCAAACTTCATTTTCGTAAGTCCTTAACCTAGGGTGTTTAGCTTGATACAAATTTTTAACTTGATGAGCAATTAATTCAGCATCTCCAAACACTCCTAGCTCTTCAATCCTCATGTCTTCAGCAACCCTCAATCCCAAAACAAGAGCCTCATACTCTTTCACATAGTTTGTAGTTTCAAATTCAAGCTTGTAAGACAAAGATATGGTCTCTTGGGTAGGGGAAATAAAGACTACCCCAGCACCAACACCTTCCCTAGAAGAGGATCCATCAAAAAAAATCTTCCAAATAGAGGTATAAGGAGGAGGGTCTTCACAAGAGTTAATGGGATGCTTTCTGATTTCAATAGGTGGTTGAGGTGCATCAGTGAGTTGTAATACATTGGATCCTAAATTAGTATCAACTGCAAAAATAGGGTGTTATCTAGGATTTTCTTCATCATTGATGATGTAAGCTAGTTGTGCATCCCTATAAAGACTTCTATGTTCACCCCCAAACACATGAATGGTGGCATATGATAGGTCCATCTCCAAAGTCCCCCCTAGTCTCTTGATTCAAGATCTTGACAAGAGCATCCCAAACTTAGGGGGGACATCATCCACCACTATGTCCATGACCACACTTTTCATTGGAAATTGGAATAGGGAAACAACTGGGTCTTTAATAACCCAAGACACTTTGCTTTCCTAGAATCAAATGAGTACAGGTCATGGTAGGTATTTGTAATCTCCAACCCAAGCTCATCCATGAAAATTTTAGGCATGAGGTTATGAAATGCCCTTGAGTCCATCAAGAAGTTGTGTAGCACTTTTCCATGAATGTTTAATGATGTGTAGAAAGGACAGGAAGAGTCATCCCTATCTTCTACCAAGGGTCCCAGGATGATTGTTGTTTCTTCATATTGAAGGTTGACTGAATCTGTGGAAATAGATGCAGGTTCAGGATGCAACATTTTGGCAAGATACCTTTTGAATTTCTCATTCTTAATCAGCTCCAAAAAAGGTACAGGGATTTTAATTTTTTGAATCTCACTCTCAAAGCTAAAAGAGGATGGAGATTTCAAAATCTCCTTAACTTCTGGGGTAGGGATCCTAGCCAATTCCTGGGGGTTTTGTACCTCCCTTTCTTTGCTACTAGTTGCCACAGCCTTAGTAGGATTTTTTGCTTTAGTGGATTGATCAGGAATGTCAGTCTTTCCTTCTTTCTTTTTTGAACTTAAGTTGTATTTACTTGGATTTTCATTTGTCTTTTCCCCTTTACTCAATTAGTTTAATTAACTATCCATGAGAGACTCTTCATATGCATATTGAGTCAAATGAGGAGATGAAGAGGTGTCACCAAGACAATGGATTTTAGGATCGATTTCTTCATCCTCTTCTTATTTATTGACAACAAGGTTGTTTTGGAGAGGGGCTTGGACTTTTTGATCATCCCTATCCCTATTTATTTTCTCTCTTAGAGGGACCTGAGGGGAATTATTTGGTCTTCTGAAATTTCCTCTATAATCAACATTTTGTGTGTTCTTATAGTTTTGTTTTCCTTCAAGTTTCAACCTCTCCATTTCAACAAAAAGTGATTTTACCAATTTTGTAAGTTCATCAACTTGAGGGTGGACAATAGGGGATTCAAAGGTTGAAGCTCTAGCCATACCTTTGCTTCTATCTCTATCAGATTTTACCCTAAGTTTGTCAGCTCCTAATATGTTAGATTCTACTTCCAAAGCTACATCTTGCATATGGGCTAGAGAGGTAGATCTTCTTTCTCTCAACAGGAGGCAAAACGCAGGGTCAAAAGCACTAGCATAGGTAATTTTGGCAGAGGTCCATGTAGGATTTATTTCAGTGGGAATCTTGTTTTACATTTTATTAAATCTTTTTGAGAAGTCTGAAATAGATTCCCCCTCCTTCCTCTTAAGCGACCCAAATTATGTAATATAGTATAGGAAATCCTTTTTATCCCCCTAATTCCTCAAGAAAGCATCATCCAAAGCTTCAATCCCAACCACAGATCCTTGATTCAAACCCCTAAACCATTTTATAGCCTCACCATCAAGGCTTGGTACAAATTCTCTCATCCATACATCTTCATTTTCAATGTTAAGGTTGTTGCATAACTATAAAAAGTTGCAAGATGTTCTTATGTAGTTATGTCTTCATCCCCTGTGAACTTGGGCATGTACTTGAGGTAGTCTCTAGTTGGGAGAGCATTCATAGGTTGAGGTAAAACAAGAGGGGCATACCTAGCAACCACTGCGGCATCCATCATATTTCTAGGAAGTTTAGAACCTACTATTGGGTTGTAAACTGTGGGAGAACAAGGGGGAGATGGAGTTTTGATAGGTATAACTACAGCTTGGAATTTCAGAGAAAGATGAAGCTTGTATGAAGTGGTTTCATCTTTCAAGACAAGAGGTTGAGTCTTTGAGGAAGGTGGTATATGATCCAGAGGAAAAGAGGATTCCTTTTCTTTAGTCACAACAACTTTGATAGGAGGAAGAGCAAGAAGGCCTAAAGAAGGAAAATATTCTAAGAACTCTAGTCTAAACCAATTTACAACATGAGGAGAGGTAGTGGTTTCAAAACTTTATTATTTCAATTTGGGGCTAAAAGAAGATTAATCAATAAGAAAATTTTCAAAATCCAAACTTCTAGAAGCTCCAGCAGAAGGTGAAAGAGGAGATTTGGATATAGCTACTAGAGTCTTAAAAGTAGAATCATGTAAATGACCAGAAGTACCTGGTACAGTAGATGAAAATCCTTCTTGAGAAGCCTTTCCTTTCTTGATAATCTTCTCTAGGTTATCTTCAGGTTTTTCCAAAGGTAGATGTGGAGTAGACCTCATGTGTAACACCCTGATTCCCCCAGTTTGTAAAAATAACTGGACTGGCCCAAAACTGTGGCAAACTCAGAAATGTGAATATGTGATGTGAATGGACCTTGTGGAAAAGGTCGATGAATGTGAATACCATTATGAATTTATATTGCAGGACTGTTGAGAGGGGATGTGCTGAAAAAGAGACCATAATGGCTGCAGAAAGGTGGTGGAAGGCACCTGGAAAGGTGGTGTTAACTTCCACCGAGAATCAATACCGTATTCGGACTCTAGTGGCTCGGAGAACCAAAAGTGGCTCGCTAACCTCGAATGAAATGTCTCACATGCTGGTAGGTAGATGGCTCTTCAGGATTTAATGAGGGATGGGGAGGTGAACCGCCCATCCGTAGAGCCGTCAGGCCTGACCAACGCGAGGGAAATTGTGCCACATGCAACCTCACAAGAGGATAAGGCGTGGGGGAGAAGTGATTGGGGGGATGACGCGAGGGGAAAAAGAGAACTCTAGCGATATGCAGAGTGGGTGATAGCAGAGAGGAAGGAGAGTAACCTTCGCTCCTGGTCACTGGCAAATAGAGACACAGTCTCACAGCATCGTGGTCTCAGCTCAGGGGTGGCTAGTGGTAAATCCACTGGGAGTCGCTGAGCCTACGGTTGGGTGGAAACGAGCACCCCTCTCAACAGTTGCATAACCCCTGGTGTTACTTTCTGATAAGTGTTTTTCCTTTGACATCTTGAAATATATGTATGCTGACATTTATGATCATAAGCTGTGAAATTATGAATGACTTCATTATAAGAACGTCTGTATGGTGTCTTGATCAGTACTGGTAGTTGTATGTTTATATGGAAAGACTACGTGTGGATTATGCTCTCTTAAATTGTTATTTATATGCAAACTGATCTAATTTAGACTTCACGCCTGGTTCTCGGGAGAGATACCCTTATCTACCTTAGATAGTACCCTGGGTAAACCTCCCCATAGAGATACCCTCCTTGAAAACATAATCAATAACCTGGAAGGAGGATGTGAAGGTGCAAGGCCTTAAGAAATCCCTGATAAGTATCGAATCGATGGATGAGATCCTGTCAGGAGATCTGTGGTCACTCACGACTGTCAGAGAAGAAGAAGAAGCTGGAAAGATAAGTACCTTAACCTTGATGGGTGTTGATCGACGGACGAGATCCCGTCGGGAAATCTGTGGTCACTCATGACCGTTAGATTTGGTAGGAAGAAAGTAGGATGTTAAACGCCTTACCACCTTGTCTTTCTGTACCTTCCTGGATAGCGACGAAATTGGGATCGTAGATCCCCGAGGTCCATGAGAACATCTGGACCGTTGGTTTTTCCCCGCCCAGGAAGTCGGGGAAGAATGCACAAGTTAGGAACCTGTATGAGCCGTCAGATCTTGGCTGCAAGACCCAACAGCCGGTGGATCTGTCAAGAGATACCCGAGGGTTAAACCACCAGTGAATAAGGGCGAAGCCCCGAAATGGATTTGGGTCGTCCAATTAAAGGAGGCCACGTGTCGTGAGATTTCCCATTTCGAGAAATCAGGAATCGGGAACTCAGGAGTTCTAATGATGAGAGATCGGTATGTTCCGTGGTGGAAAACCTGAAGCAGTCGTAGACCGATCGATTTCGGAAGGCTACGTGTTGAGAGATTAACCGTTTCGGGAAATTAGGGATCGGGGATTTGGGAGTTCCATTGACAAGAGGTCGGGCTCTCGCCTTGAAAAATCCCAACGGAAGAGAGAGTGTGGTCATGTGGGAGAAGGTCATATTGACCAAGGCATAACCCAAGGGGATAATCACCGATTTAGGCTTGTTCGGCACTTAGGTGTTTCGGCACTCGGGATACCGAAGGGCATGTTCCCTCGTGCTCTCAAACCCCGAAATCCAGACTTATAAATATCGAGATGATTAGCATGTGGTTAATTCCCGATGAATGGATGAGATTCTTTCGGAGGATCTCAGGGTCTATAACAACCATCAGATGTGAGGAAGAGATGTCAACTTTAAGATGGGGCACGAATGCACCTTAGGGTAAGTGGCGAGCAGATCTGAACGACCAAAGTCCACCCGCCCAGATCTATGATTAAGGCTTCATTCTGGAGCCCCCTTGTTGTTCTACCTTTAGCGGTGGGGGGGGTCCGGAATCGAACATGCAACTCTGGAACAGTCAGTATCTATTCGCCTTGATCAATGNAGGTGTGGCATGTGAAGTGGGGCCCGTCTCCTGTCACGTCGCCCACCGTGTCATGTTTCCCCTCTCGCCACCTGTACTCCACTCAACTGCACAATAGGGCCATTCCTAATGGCCATCTGCTAACCCTGTAGGGATTCATCCCTATTGGCCTGTTGCTAGCCCTGTCGAGGTTCGGCGGTTGCAGACTCGAACGATTCGACATCACTGTAGCGCCAAGGCGCAAAATACAAAGAGTCACCATGATTATTTGACCTGTGATCATGACCCGCGATCACATGGGAACAGAGAGAGAGAGAGAGAGAGAGAAAGAGCTAGCTTGCGCTAGGCCTCCATAGGTAATTCGTGGGCTCTGATTCTGCAGAAATCAACAAAAAGTTGATTATGATGGTGGATATGTGACAAAGTGGTATCAGAGCATGGTGACAACACTCGGCCTGATTGGGCTCATGAATGAGTTGTGCATAAGCTCCATTTGAAGCACTCCTACGAGGAGTAACCCCCTAACTTAACTCTCTTATCCAGGATCAAAACTTGGAAACAAGAACACGACTGTGTATGCATGTGAAAGAGTTATGAATTTATGCGCAGGTTATAAAATGTATCTAACTCTTGACTAATAACCAACATTTGTCTTTTCACCTAAGCGGACGATCAGCCGTGGGAATTTACAGACACAGAGAATGGTGACTCACCAAGAGGTGGGAGAAGGCTCCCACAATAGAGACGAAGAGTCTGACAAAATAAGAGCAATAGGAACCCCTCCAGATCTAGCTGAGACTGTGAGGAGTCTCATGGTTGAATTGGAAAGCTGCAAGGCCAACAATGAAAGGATGATGAAAGAACAAGAAAAGCAAACTGAAATTAATTCAGTTTTACTGCAGAGATTATCAAACCTACAGCGACAAATGTAGCATGAACCCGAGATGCAGAAACATGGTCGTGTCAGTGGCCATACTGAGAGGAGCACCTCAAGGAAGGTCCACCCCAGAGGTAAAGGACTAGTGCCAGACGATTCCTCTGAGAAGGAAGCTGGAGATTCAGAAGGCTCTTCCAGCAACATGACCAGTTCCTATTCTCGAAGAAAACAGAAGAAGCAAAAGACTTCC
>SNQJ01S0158621.1:21986-40347 GCA_010110895.2 Picea sitchensis
CCCGGAGAACCAAAAGCAGCTCGCTGACCCCGAATTAAATGTCTCGTAGGCTGGTAGGAAGATGGCTCCTCGGGAGTTAATGAGGGATGAGGAGGTGAACCGCCCATCCGTAGAGCCATCAGGCCTGACCAACGCGAGGGAAATCGTGCCACACGCAACCTCGCAAGAGGATAAGACGTGGGGGAGAAGCGATTGGGGGGACGACACGAGGGGAAAAAGAGAACTCTAGCGATATGCAGAGTGGGTGATAGCAGAGAGGAAGGAGAGTAACCTTCGCTCCTGGTCACTTGAAAATAGAGACGCAGTCTCACAGCATCGTGGTCTCAGCTCAGGGGTGGCTAGTGGTAAATCCGCTGGGAGTCGCTGAGCCTACGGTTGGGTGGAAACGAGCACCCCTCTCAATAGTTGCATAACCCCTGGTGTTACTTTCTGATAAGTTTTTTTCCTTTGACATCTTGAAATATATGTATGCTGACATTTATGATCATAAGCTGTGAAATTGTGAATGACTTCATTATAAGAATTTTTGTATGGTGTCTTGATCAGTACTGGTAGTTGTATGTTTATATGGAAAGACTACGTGTGGCTTATGCTCTCTTAAATTGTTATTTATATGCAAATTGATCTAATTTAGACTTCACGCCTGGTTCTCGGGAGAGATACCCTTATCTGCCTTAGATAGTACCCTGGGTAAACCTCCCCATATAGATACCCTCCTTGAAAACATAATCAAGAACCTGGAAGGAGGACGTGAAGGCACAAGGCCTTAAGAAATCCCTGATAAGTATCGAATCGACGGATGAGATCCCGTCGTGAGATCTGTGGTCACTCATGACCGTCAGAGAAGAAGATGAAGCTAGAAAGATAAGTACCTTAACCTTGATGGGTGTTGATCGACGGACAAGATCCCGTCGGCAAATCTTTGGTCACTCATGACCATTAGATTTGGTAGGAAGAAAGTAGGATGTTAAACGCCTTACCACCTTGTCTTTCTATACCTTCATGGATAGCGACGAAATCGGGATCATAGATCCCCGAGGTCCATGAGAACATCTGGATCGTTGGTTTTTCCCCACCCAGGAAGTCGGGGAAGAATGCACAAGTTAGGAACCTGTCCGAGCCATCAGATCTCGGCTGGAAGACCTGACAGCCGTTTGATCTATCAGGAGATACCCGAGGGTTAAACCCCCAGTGAATAAGGGCGAAAGCCCCGAAATGGATTTGGGTCGTCCGATTAAAGGAGGCCACGTGTTGTGATCCCATTTAGAGAAATCAGGAATCGGGAACTCGAGAGTTATGATGACGAGAGATCGAGATGTTCCGTGGTGGAAACCCCGAAGCAGTCGTAGACCGACCGATTTCGGGAGGCTACGTGTCGAGAGATTAACCGTTTCGGGAAATTAGGGATCAGGGATTCGGTAGTTCCATTGACAAGAGGTCAGGCTCTCGCCTTGACAAATCCCGACGGAAGAGAGAGTGTGGTCATGTGGGAGAAGGTCATATTGACCAAGGCATAACCCAAGGGGCTAATCACCGATTTAGGCTTGTTTGGAACTTTGGTGTTTCGACACTCGGGATACCGAAGGGCATGTTCCCTCGTGCTCTCAAACCCCGAAATCCAGACTTATAAATATCGAGATGATTAGCATGTGGTTAAGTTCTGATGAACGGACGAGATTCTTTCGGAGGATCTCAGGGTCTATAACGACCGTCATATGTGAGGAAGAGATGTCAACTTTAAGCTGGGGAGCGAATGCACCTTAGGGTAAGTGGCGAGCAGATCTGAACGACCAAAGTCCACCCACCTAGATCTATCGCTGAGGCTTCATTCCAGAGCCCCCTTGTTGTTCTGCCTTTAGCGGTGGGCGGGGGGTCCAGAATCAAATGCGCAACTCTGTAACGGTCAGGATCTATTCGCCTTGATCAACAACATTCAGGCAAATTCCAGACCCCCCTTGCCATTCTGCCTTTAATGGCGGGGGGTCCGAAAAGGTGTGGCGTGTGAAGTGGGGCCCGTATCTTGTCACGTCACCCACCGTGTTGTGTTTCCCCTCTCGCCACTTGTACTCCACTCAAATGCGCGACAGGGCCATTCCTAATGGCCATTTGCTAACCCTGTAGGGATTCGTCCCTATTGGCCTTTTGCTAGCCCTGTTGAGGTTCGGCGGTTGCAGATTCTAACGATTCGACATCACTGTAGCGTCGAGGCGCGATATACAAAGAGGCACCACAATTACTTGACCTGTGATCATGACCCGCGATCACATGGGAATAGAGAGAGAGAAAGAGCTAGCTTGCACTAGGCCTCCATAGGTAATTTGGGGGCTCTAATTCTGCAGAAATCAACAAAAAGTTGATTATGATGGTGGATATGTGACATCATGTGTCTACCTTTGGGAGCCACAAATAAAACATTGGAGTCGCCAAGTGCAAGCTCCAATCTTTATGTACCGATTTCTAATGCACCTTCATAATCAATATGCTTTGTCATTTAATCCCAGGGAAATTTCTTCAATTCGTTCCCCAGCAACGGTGCCAAGAATGTTAGCACTGAGAGTCACCCTCAGATTGCAAGAGGATAAGCCCAGTAACTGTCAGAAAATTTTGTGGATAAAAATTTATAATTGAAGGTCAAATGGACAAAACTCAACATAAGAACGTTTTAACATAGAAATTTGGGCTAGCATCCATAAGCAAATGAGGTTTTGATCAACTTCAATCAGTGGTTTAAGGATAAAGGTGAATAGCTCTGTTATAAGTATCAGAATTTCAAGCAGTCGGGAAAAGAAAAACTCAATCACAAGAACCTATTGATATCAAAGTTTAAAATACTGAAAAACATTCATAGCAGCATTATAATCAAACCTCCATTATAACACAACCACAACTTCTCAGGTGGATCATCCAATCATGAGCATTTTAGAATAAGAAGAAACAATATGATAAAAGGAAATTGACTTCCATTAATAAAAATGTCTCAAGTCTCATACATAACCAGAGAACAACTTTGTTTAATCAAAATATAACCCAAGGAGCTCTACTCAACCATCCAACCCTTTCATATTATTCGTATGATGTATTTATAATCAAGACAATATCTGGTGTCTTCTCTTGTCTGTCTTGTTCCTTCTGTCAGAAGGAAACTCGGGTCAATCTGAGCTTGCAGGAGAAACTTCCCTTGGTGGTACTTTGGGCTGACAACTTTTTGTCTTCTCGGCCAAACCCTCCATGCTTCTATTTAAGGGGGTAGTCGATTGTTCTCTTTCCTCTAGTGACAGACTGGTCACAGTCTGCAAACGCTCTGCTCTTTCTTGTGACTTTCCTTTGGTGATTTGGTTTAACGCTAAGTTTTGTTGCCACATGTTGCTCTTGGATAGGACTTTATATAAGAAAAAGTATTGCTGAAGTTTGGATCCACACCACTTCGACCCCCGCAATCCACCACCAACTACCACATATCCTTCTTGCCATACCACGGTTTCGATTGCGGGACCGCTCAAGAATTTTAATGTTCGAGCAATTTTTTTCCCCGCAATGAAGTGTGGCCATTGATCTTATTGCAACTAATGATCTAAGTAACCTTGCCCTTTTTAGCACCCCTACTAAAATTGATCCTTCCGCCAACTCCAAAATCCCTCTAATTGTGCCTATAGATGGTGCCAACTTTGGCACTCGTGAGCTTTGGATGTTGAGCAGGGATATCTCCTGGAGGATGACCTCCTGAATCTGACGTGGTGGCCCAATGTCATATGAAATCACAGTTGTTGATGTGTCACAAAAAGGGGTGTGCCACATGTCACTTGAAGATGAGAGGATGAGATTTCAAAAGATTTCTAAGATGAGTGCCGCGTGTCGACAGCAAATGTATGTTGTGTATCTTTGATGGATGGGCACCACACGTCTGAACTGATGGACCCCAAGAGTCTTCGACACTTCGGGTTCGGGAAATTATGCATGTAGAGATTGTATAACTCCCGAAGGGTCAAACTCGCGAAGTGATTAGCATGCGCTTATCACTAATTAATATGGGATCAAGCTACCTTAAAGTGATTTGGGACTTCAGAACTCCAGGTTTCGAAGAACTGTGCTTGTTCTCGATGGAACACCTCCAGAGTGACATTGTTGTGAATCTGATGTGGCGGCCCAACTTCATATCACGTCACAGCTACTGATGTGTCACAAAAGAGGTGTGCCACGGGTCACTCAAGGATGAGCGGATGACAGACCCAAAGGTGCCAAAAATGAGTGCCATGTGTCAGCACCATATGTATGCCACGTATCTTTCATGGATGGGCGCCACACATCTGAACTGATGGACCCCAAGAGTCTTCGGTACTTTGGGTTCGGTAAATTCTTGCAATGTAGAGATTTTATAACTCCCAAAGGGCCGAACTCACGAAGTGATTAGTGCACGCTTATCACTAATTAATTTGGGATCAAGTCGCATTAAAGTGATTTGGGACTTCGAAACTCCGGGTTTCGAAGAACTGTGCTTCTGCATGGTTGTTAAGCCTTGCGTGACTTTGAAATTCTGAATGCGCAAGAGCTGCTAATCCGATCTTTGCATGGGATTTCCACTGCTGAAACTTTAACATGTATGTTGCTTTCATTTCAAGCCCGAAATGGACTGCTTTGAATACTACATTTTGCGCTCATGGTTGTTCCCTGTGCAAACAAAAAACTTGGATGACCTGTTTTAAGCTTAATCAATGGCAAATAAGATGACCAATAATTCAAACCAAATCTTGATATGTGCTTATATTTTAAGAACAACAAGAAAGCTTGGTGCCAAGAATCATTTAAGCAAGACACTAAGGATGATCCAGTCATGAACAAAAAGGGGAACCGACCTTATCAACCAGAAGAGGGACAAACTCTAGGAAGGTATGTAGAAAAGAGAGAGAGACAGGGCAGCAGTGTAGGCTTAGGTCTTAATAACAACTACATTTGACCCACAAACAACTTCATGTGATAACACCTGGGAGGAGAAAATATCACATCTTATGTAAGTGTTACATGCCCTGAAGAAGCACCAGTTGCTGGACAATATCAAGAAATGTGAGTTTTCTCAGTAGTCTTTGTTATATCTAGGGTATGTGATCGGTGGAAGCGAGCTCAAGATAGATCATGCCAATATGGAGGCCATCATAAAGTGGCCAGTTCCTAAAAAATGTATACAAGTCAAGAGCTTTTTTGGGGAAGAACAATACTTGCGGAAGTTCATATGTTTCTTTTTCACAATAGTTGCACCACTCCACGCCATAATAATGGGTAGTAATCGTTTCTTGTGGGGGGAGAATCAATAGAAGTCCTTTAATGAGATGAAAATAAATATTGGTCAAGTACGAGTGCTCGCAGTACCAAACTTGCAAATTCCCTTCAAGGTGGAGACAGATGCAAGTGGGTATGTCATGGGAGCAGTCCTAATGCAGGAAGGAAGGCCTATATACTATCATTATGAAGTATTTAATGGAGCAGTCCTCAACTACCCTACCTATGAAAATTATCTCTATTCATTGGTACAAGCTTTCAAAATGTGGAATAACTATCCAATGAGAAAGGAGACCGTCATCAACATAGATCACCAGTCCGTCCAGTATCTGCAGACCCATATTACGTTACAAAAAACTAGCACTACAAATGGTTTGGGTTCTTACAACAATTTCATTTGGTCATAAAGTATAATAAGGGTAGAAAAAACAAGTTGGCAGACATGCTATCATGGCCAGCCACATCCAAGATTACAACTTTGTGAACTCTTATGCACATGGAGCCTTTTACCAATGATGCATAGAAAGAGGCATGCACAAAAGACAAGGGCTTCAAGGAGGTTTTTCAATAGCTATAGGGCTAAATTCATATATAAGAATGTAACAACAATGTTGACTATCATTTCCAAAATGGTTTACTCTACAAGCTTGACGAGCTCTGTTTTCCTAAAGGTGAACGATTTCAATTTATCAAAGAAGCTCACACCTCCAAGGTTGGCCCATATTGAAAGAAGTTGTAGCACGATATATTAGAGGATGTATACTTTGTTGTACCAGCAAGCCTAGTAATAGGAAGCAAGGTCTATACCATCCCTTAGATGTACCCACTCGACCTTCGGAAAGTATTTCCATGGATTTCGTGGGAGGTTTAATAACAACCAGAAAGGGACATGACTATCTATTTGTGGTATTTGACAAGTTCAACAAAATGTGCATTTGCATGCCTTGTAAAAAGACCATCAAGGGATAGCAAGCAACAAAATTCTTCTTTGAATAGGTCTAGGTTTTCTTTGGGATACCAAGGAGCATCATCTAGGATAGGGACACTAGATTTCCCAATGATTTTTGGACTACATTGTGGGAGAAGATGGACACTAATTTCAAGAGGTGTACACCATTGCATCCACGTATATATGGATAGATAAAAGTAGTCAACAATACTTTGGTGCAAATTTTGAGGGGTTACAATCAAAAGCATCTGAATACCTAGGATGAAAATATGATCTATATAAAACTCTCTTATAATAGAGCAGTCCACACTTCTACTGGTAAGTCACCTTTTGAAACTTGATTTGGATATAAATGTTGTATTAGTATATGGAAAGTAGGGAGGAGTGAGGGAAGACCTCACAGGAGATGCATTAAAAGAAAAAGAAAAAAAATGTTGAGAAGATCATGTAGATCCATTTGCAAGTACAAGAGACATTGAAGGAGTCACAGGAAAAGTACAAGGCTAGAAATGACCATCAAAGAACAAAGAGAACATTTAGAGTGGTAGATAGAGTATGGTTACAACTAAATAAGGAAATACTATAGGGTCTTAGTAAGAATATCAAGGCTCTACGGTATGGTCCTTTTGAGGTATTGGAAAATGTGGGATATAACACCTATAGACTCAGTCTACCCCCATACATGCACATTTACTCAAATGTAGTGAATGTGGAGAATATCAAACTCTATGAGTCCTCCATATTGGATCACAAGGAGTAGGTCCTACCTTCCACAAAGGATTTAGCACCAGATGTTCATGTATATTTGGAAGAGGACACGATTTTGCAGAAGAGGCCCATAACTACAAGACAGGGGCAACATGACCTTTGGTATATTGGGTTGAAATGAAAACTTCCAAGAAAATCAAAATGGTACTCCAGGGAGAAGGTAGAGGAAAAATTTCCTCACCTCATTCAATAAGGATTTTGGGGAAAAAATGCCTCCCTAAATTGGGAGGTATGATCTAGTTCGAATCATTATATTATCTTTCATCTATCTCTATCCTTTGAAAGTGGAAAAGATTGGAGCATTCATCTTGGAGGATCATTTTAATGGCGGGTCCAAGTTTTCAAAATTGGGGTTTGAAACCTTCCAATTCCATTTTGAGGCATCAAATGACCATTTTTTGGGTCAAAACTTTCCCAGCATTGTTGGAATCTTGGGACTCTATTATACACATTGAGACCTTTCCAATGGTGCAAAAATCGCATCAATCAGAGCTTGTATGAAAAATTTATGCCTCCCGCAAGTTGACATACCATGTTGACCACCATGGTACAAGAGGATGTCACGTCATCTCCCATTACTCATGCATATAGAGCTAGCCACATTAGTAATTTCAAGAATATTATAGAAGGTCCAAAACCTTATCACGATTGAGGGTTGAGGAATTAAAAACCCTAACCTTCGATGACTATCAGGCTATGTTAAATATTGGGCCGCTAAGAGGAGAAGGGGTTCCATTCTATGTTATTATATTTTGTTTCATACTAGATCTAAACAACTAGGAGTGGGAAATTAGAGAGAATAACAGAGGGGGTTAATGTTTTTTAGCAACATAATAGGCCATGAGTCTTAGGTAACTCCATAGAAAGTGTCTTCTCCTTTTCACTTGTAATATTTCCATACGAGAGAAAAGAGAGCATAGATGGTGTTTGATTGTTTTTTATTGTTCTCTATTTTCCACATTTTATCTATTTCATGCATAAGTAGAAAATTAGTAACTAAATATTCTGGAATGTAAAGGAGTTTAACCTTCATATTGTAGATTTTAGTTTTATTTATTAGATCTGTTGTGATGAGTTATTTTAGTGGAATATCCATTGTAGTTTATAGATCAACATGTTCCCACATGAATTTTAGATCAATGGTTGATATATATTGTGGGGATATAACTTGTTATCTATTAAATGTACTCAAACTTCCATAACCACTTACAATATTGATATTGTTTAGGGGAAATGCATCACCCTAGCGATGATTACAAGTGCTATGAAACCCTTTTCAAAACCACCTCACATGGACCTATAAACCACCATTTCTAGTCTAGCCTCCTACCACTATGGACCCTATCATGTAGCTGCCACCTATTCACTCCAATTATACTTTGCTACACTCTATCACCTCCACATCACCCAACTAGTCCACATTACCAGTACAAGTCCATGTCATGTTTTTTGGCATTTTCAAAAATTCACACACACACACACACACACGTTTTTTCTATCAATTCATGGTTTCCATGGATTTTTAGGCTCAAACTTAGCAAATCATCCATTCTTCTACCAAATTCAACCCCTCAACATGTAAATTCGACATCTATGTGCCAATTGCCCTTTGGATTTCATCTAGAATTGGGGATTTTTCTCCCAAATTTTACATAGGTTGGACTTTGTAACCATGAATATATAGAATTCATGCCTCCATATAATTAAAATGAAATCAAGGAACTATTGCTAAACATTTTATAGTTGGAATTTTAAGAATTAGTAATATTCACCAAGGTTTCTACACTTTTAGATAAGCATGGATCCTTGAAATTTTCCTTGATAGAAATTTGTTTTTAAAGATTTCAACCACCATTCCCACATTCAATAGATTCATACACCTTGAGGAGTTTTATGAATTGAAAACTGTAATTTTCTACCTTCACCATACCACCCCAATGCTATAACCTTGGCTCTGATACTACTATGTACCATACCCAACCACCCATGTACACTCATGGGGTAGAGGGGTACTTCAAAATTCCTCCCATCAATATTAAAATATTTCTCTCATACCGTTTTATAATTTTCCCAACCATCTCACAAGGCTATAATCCACCTTTTAAGATATGATACCATAATTCATCCTTGTCCTGTTATGAAATGACTTATTCATGCAAAATAGGAAATGCAGCTCATGCACATACAATTAATTCACACATGATTACAGATTCATATTTACAATATTAAATTCAATATAATAATCAATTAACCATGACATTTATATTTATGGGAATAATACACCAAGGCTACAAATGTTTAGCATTCCACCCAACCATAGGCTCTATTCCACTTAATATTTCTACAATAGACCACCCATGAATTGGGGCTATGAGTCCACAATGAATAATTTCTCTTATGGCCATGTCTAGTCCTCTCACACAACCCAATTTCCTAGCAAATCATAGTATGTTATCTCCTACAAGAATTCGAACCCACCAAATCTCTTTCCCCTTCAACCTACACAACCCAAGGAATGGGATCTCATTCTCTACCATGTAGTTCCTTTGTCTATCCCACTTTCCTCCAGGGATCCAACATAGATCAGCCAAGAAATATTTGCCAGGGGCTTCATGAGTTCTTAGATGTAATGGAGTTTCTCAGTGGGAGTAATTCCTCTTGCACTTGTGTAAATGCCCACATAATTCTTGTAATAGAAATAACTAACATTATATTACAATCATGGAAGCATAGGCTCTCCCCAAGGCTTCCAATATAATGATGGACATGTCCCTCTTGATTATCTAAGACTCTCACTCTTATACAATAATGAATTCCTAGAACACCACCTTATGTATTTCACATTTAAGGATATGGTTTTTATCCTAAGTGTTTCTAGATTTCTATTTTTTCCTCTCTTACATTTTCTCTTGATGACGAGAGACAAATTTTGTCTCTCTTCTTTTTGGTGCTCTATATTTTATCAATTGGTATGAGTTCTTATGGTCTTAAGAGCCAGATGTCACCATGGTAGTTTTCCATGAATGGTGAAGAATTCAGGCTTCATGGTAGATATTGGTCATACAACAAAATGCAGATCCACAATATTTGAGATGCGCAATGGAAATATAGAGGTCATAGTTCTTTTGATCTAATGCTTGATTTTTTGGATGGCGAATTGGAAGAATCTAGATAAGGCACGTAGTTATTCTCTGATGATGAAGTTCTATAGCCAGTGCTTGGGACTTGAATCTACCATTTATTTGTAGAAAAAAACTAGTTTTTTATACATTGATTTTGGGGGTTTCATCTATTAATTTTCTAGGGTTTTCACTTCTACAATTGTTTTTATTTTCCCAATCCCAATCCAACCTTAAAAAAATAAAAAATAATAAGTTATTAGTTATGAATATCTATCCATAAGGCCCCATCCTGAGGTTGTCCATCGTTACCAAATCCAAATCCATTAAGAGTGCTCGAGGAAGTAGCACCTTCCGCCAACATATTGAATTTCTCTCTGTGGATGACAAGTTCAAAGGAGACAACATGTATTTGCACGTATTTTCTATTTTCGTCCCCCAGGTTATTTGTGTGTGAAGGGATGAATATCACAGAGATGGGTCGTGTTAGTCCCTAAAGTTGCACTTGACCGTGAGAGGGCAAGCTAGGGCATCATCGGTTTATTGCAAAGTGTTTAGGAGGTTTTTATAATTTGGTTTTGAATAAGGTGGTTGAAAAACTGGCTCAAGTTTATAACAAAACATGAAAATCAAGATCAGAACATAGTAAATCCCATTGACTGAGTAAAAGGTAGGCACATAGATGGATTAAACCAATACGAAAAAGAGAGGATGAAGCCTTCAATTTGTCAACTTCACATAATTTATTGTCTCAAAATATCATAAGGAAACAAGAACATTAATTTGAAATCAAAACTTTAAATTAATTCCCACAGTAAAAATTTTATTGTATTAATTAACAATCAAGAAACAAATGCATTGCAGTCTGAATAATGAATTCAAGCATGAAGAAAGAAAAACAGAGTAGAAAAGTGTTTCTAACCATCCATATTCCTTTTATATTAAGTGTCAAATAGAACATAAATTCCTTCACAAGGAGTTTCACAAAACAAGTCTTTTGGATCTCCAATTTTTCGACCTTCTTAATTTCTCCTTCTACAGAGTTTATATAGAAACAATACATAATTATCAAGATCCAAAAGAAATGGATCTGAAAAACTCCTCATATATATTTAGTTTATTTTTTCAAATAATCAAGGAGAATATCAAATCTGATCTCCAAGTCAAATCGATGAGGTGACTTGTCAACTGCTATCCATGAGATTTTTTAGGAAAACAAATCTGGAAAATTCCTAAAAATTAGGGTCCAACAATATCTTCGTAACTCCCAAACGGTGATAGCTATGTAAAAACTAAGGGAGGCTTTTGTGAAGGAGCTCGTTCCCAACAAAAAACTCTTTTTTTTTTCCAAAAATTCATCTCCAGTTGTTCTGTAACTGCTCCCAAAATTACTGACTCAAATAGGAAATTATGTATTGTGAAATCTCAGAAAATTAGGCCTTAAAGATATATCTGAATCTCTTAAACTGTGATTGTTGTGTAAAACTAGAGAGAGGTTTTTGTGAAGGGACATGTTACCAACAAAAATCTCTTTTGGTTTCAACAAATTCATCTCCAGCTATTCTTCAACCTCTCTTGAAGATAAAGACTAAAACAGGTAAAAAAACAGAGTATTTCCTGTAGCTTTTTCAGAAAAATAGGCCTCAAAGATAAATTTGAATCTATTAAAATATGATTGTTGTGTAAAAACCAAGAGAGGTTTTTGTGAAGGGACATGTTCCCAACAAAAAACACTTTTTGTTTCAACAAATTCATCTCCATCTGTTCTGCAACCTCTCTTGAAGATAAAGACTAAAACAGGTAAAATAACAGAGTATTTCCTATAGCTTTTCTGGTTCTGCAGAATAATAGCCTTTGTCATCAAAAAACACTTCTTTAGATTTTGATGATTTGGTGGTTTCTCTTTTATAGGTCTTGTAGAATATTGAGCAATTTGTTTTCCTTTTCTTGTTGTCTTACCCACATTTTTATTTTCTTTTTCTTTCCTATGTAATGGAGGTATTTATGTTTATGTTTGATTGTGGGTTTAATTGGATTTACATTGTAATCTTCATCTATATCTACTTCCATATTTATTTTTGCATCAGAAAAATTTTCGATATCTGCATCCAGTTTGGGTCTCTTACCTTTGTTGGTTCTTGTCACCCTGATATCGAACATTTCCTCTTTAACAAGAGTTTCATCAACTTGAATACTTTGTTTCTGTGTAACAACCCTTTTCCCTTTGCCTCTTTTGTGTTTGCTGGGATGTGGATTAGGATTCAGGGATTGGATCAGCCAGCTCCAGGTTTTTTGTACCTCCCTCAGAGCAGCAACAACTACAGTATTAATTAAGACTCGATGAAACAGGCTACTCTTTGCAGTGGCGGGGTGTGACTGCACCCCTTTTTGACATCTTTTCCAGGATTTTGAGTAGAAAGTAAGAAAGATTTAAAGGATAATCTCTGTTTAGATTCATTAACAACATAATGTGGTAGATGTAAATCAGTGAAAATGTTCCTTTGCAGGTGGTATATCTGTGGATGATGATTAAAGAAATGTGTCATTCATGTCTAATCCAATTGTGAGGGACTCCCTTTCTCCAATCCGTGTTTTTCTTATCAGGTAGCAAAAATTGATTGACAAATTTTGTGACTACGTGTTCCTTTTTCCACCCTCATTCTCCTCCAACTACTAATCTACAAGCTTTGGCAATTGTTTGTTCTGTCACCAACATCAAAAAATTTCCAATCTCCACTTCAAAACCATCGAAGTTTTGTTCAAATGCCATAGATACTTGTTCGTCATAACCTTGGAAGGTGGTGAGGAATTCGAACCAGCCAACGTCTTTAAACCTCTACGCCATCTGTGAATATTCTTCGAGAAGCTTAGCGCCTTCGGGTTCCAATCTGACAACTTTCCCACTTCTCTTAGATGCCATACTAATAACACGATGTTGCAACTTGGCACTATTCGGAAGTTGAATTTACAACCTGCAACCATTAGCATATAACAGTTTCTTTCTGGAAAATACTTGCGCTTATGATTGAACAAATTAGAACGACGAGTGACAGGATCATATAATGATTTTTGGAAATTGACTGATTTGAAAAGGGTCTTTGCAGGTACAAAATGATCCCATCGTGTAACGGTGTGAACTATAGAATGATTCAAGAGATATCGTGGGACACGTGCGGATTATCAGTCCACAATTTATGTAATCATAACAAAATCAGGGTGGTTGGCACTTATCATGGCATGATTATATTGGCGCTATGGGAATAATGTTATTCCAGTAGCGCTATTAATGACTTGGTAGAATTTTGAATTTGCAAGGTTCAAATAGGCATATGAAGTGAAACATCTTGTAAAACCATGTCTTAAATCTCCCAAAATTAAGGAAATTATTCAAAAAGCTAAAATGTGAAACATAACAAACTAAAAACAAAGATTAAAATCAAACGAAAGAAAACAATGAAGTGCAGGTAGGGAGGGTTTAGGATTAGAGCTTCTCACTAAATCAAAAGAAGAATTAGAGACTAACATTGGCTCCTTCTGTGGATGATGCTCTCCCTGTGAGGCATCAAGAATAAGTAGACCATTGTGCCTTTCCGTTCTATCCATCTATGCAACCTGACCCTGCAAGTCTTCAACTCTGCAAACATCCACAATTTTTTGCTATGCCTAGTCTGTTGGGCTTGTGGAGTCATTCAATATCATTCAAATCTAGCCCAAACTTCTGCAAATCTTCTCCTCATTTGAAGCCAAACTACCCCTACCAATAGTGCCTTATATACATGGGGCATGGAGTCTTTATTTCAAAACTAAAACCAAATTTTCTACTGCAAATTAACAGACTGAAAAGAATCTCATACTTGATGGCGAGATTATTCTTCTATCTATTCCTACTTCTAACCAGTAAAAACTGGCTCATCATGTGACATCATGCTTCCAATGAAGCCATGATAACATCAAACCATTTACCAAAGCTCTTTCAATGTAGATAGAAATCAGAGAGGAATTCATTATGTGTAACATAATTTTAATTTCTAACACATATCTACAACCATCATCTGATTTAATTCCAAAAATAGCAAGGCTAGAATCTTCTGAGAAACATAACTCCATATAAATGGATACCGGATCATAGAAAGAAGTAGATTGATAACTGAAAATGGTTACCTCTGCTTGTTGCTCAATGCTGCCATATATTGGTTCCAACTGTTCATGACTAATGTGCAGGTTGTTTTCATAAATATGTTGCTCAACTTCTGTCACCATAAAGATAACAGGTTGTTGATAACCTTCATCAATATTGTTATGTTTATCAGATTTAACAACAATATGATGAGGAAATACTTGTTCCTTATACGCATCATAAACAAGAACTTTTTCATTCAAATAAAAAACAACATGTGCATCAGAGATGAGATCAAATGTGTCTACTACTATGCAATCTTTGTCCCTGTCATCAATTGAAACTTGATGATCTTCCTCAACAACATAATTTTCGTCATTACCATCAGAAGAAATTTTTTCTTTATGATGAATATGCTTCTCAAATATATCACAACAATTTTCAAAAAGACTTTCAGCTGAAAATTTTTCTTTACAAAATATACGAAAAGCATTATGAAAACCTGTTGACGAGATAATACTTGAAGATGGAAGAGATCTGCACCAGTAGAGGGATGATCCCTTCAATAAGTATCTGAAAATTTTGATCTTGACATCCTCATGCACAATCTGACATTCATGAATAAACTCATGAAAATCCAGCAGATGCTCGTCCGGAACCTCCCAATCTTCACCTTTAAAAGTAGGAAGGATACCTTCCCATTCATCTCCACTAAGCATTGGGTTTGGAAAACCAACTACGTTTGAAAAGTCACAAAAGGAAAACCTTTGAGCCAAAAAGGCTTCCATATTTGAATTCCCAGTGGAGTCACCTATTAATCTTTAGACAGTGGAGTCGCCATGGTGAAATATCTGCAGTCATGTATTTGCCTCCTTCCTGTTCACCATCAAGAAGCGGATTTTATCATTGTCTTTCTCCTAGGGAAGATTTCTTCACTGCTTCATCCCCGGCAACGACGCTAAAAGATGCTAGTCCCTAAAGTTTCACTTGACTGCTAAGGGAAAGCTAGGGCATCATTGATTTATTTCAAAAGTGTTTTGAAGGTTTTTATGGTTTGGTTTTGAATGAGGTGGTTGAAAACTAGTTCAAAGGTTATAAAATAAACAAGAAAATTAGAATAAGAACAAAAGATATCCCATTGACTGGTTAACAGGTAGTCACATAGATGGATTAGACCAATAAGAAAAAGAGAAAATGAAGTTTCCAATTTGTCAACTTTACATAAATTCTTATCTCAAAATATCATTAAGAAACAAGAAAATCAGCCTGAAATCAAAACTTGAAAATAATCACCACAACAAGTTCCTTATTGTATTAATCAATAATCAAGAAAACAAATGCATTGCAGTTTGAATAATGAGCTCAAGCATGAAGAGAGAAGAAAAGAGTAGAAAAGAGAGTCTAACCATCCATATTCATTTGCGATTAAGTGTCAAATAGAACAGTAATGTCTTACAAGGTGTTTCCAAAACAGGTCCTCTGGATCTCCAATTTCCCCCCCTTCTTAATTTCTCCTTCTACAGAGTTTATATAGAAACAATACATAATTATCAAGATCCAAAAGAAATGGATATGAAAACCTCATCATCTATATTTATTTTTTTGTTTCAAATAATCAAGGAGAATATCAAATCTGATCTCCAAGTCAAATTGATGAGGTGGCTTGTCAACTGTTGTCCATGAGATTTTTTAGGAAAATAAATCTGGCAAATTCCTGAAAAATAGGGTCCAACAATATCTTCGTATCTCCAAAACGGTGATAGCTATGTAAAAACTGAGAGATTTTTTTGTGAAGGGGCTCGTTCCCAACAAAAACCTCTTTTTGTTTCCAAAAATTCATCTCCAGTTGTTCTGCAACCGCTCCCAAAATTACTGACTAAAACAGGAAATTATGTATTGTGAAATCTCATAAAATTAGGCCTCAAAGATATATCTGAATTTCTTAAACTGTGATTGTTGTGTAAAAATCGAGAGATTTTTTTGTGAAGGGACATGTTACCAACAAAAATGTATTTTGGTTTCAACAAATTCATCTCCAGCTGTTCTGCAACCTCTCTTGAAGATAAAGACTAAAATAGGTAAAAAAACAGAGTATTTCCTGTAGCTTTTTCAGAAAAATAGGCCTCAAAGATAAATTTGATTCTATTAAAATATGATTGTTGTGTAAAAACAAAGAGATTTTTTTTTGAAGGGACATGTTCCCAACAAAAACCTCTTTTGGTTTCAACAAATTCATCTCCATCTGTTCTACAACCTCTCTTGAAGATAAAGACTAAAACATGTAAAAAAACAGAGTATTTCCTTTAGCTTTTCTGGTTCTGCAGAATAATAGCCTTTGTCATCATAAAACACTGCTTTAGCTTTTGATGATCCGGTGGTTTCTCTTCTTATGGGTCTTGTAGAATATTGAGAAATTTGTTTTCCTTTTCCTATTGTCTTACCCACATTTTTATTTTCTTTTTCTTTCCTGTGTAATGGAGGTATTTTTGTTTATGTTTGAGAGTGGGTTTAATTGGATTTACATTGTAATATTCATCTATATCTACTTCCATATTTATGTTTGCATCAGAAAACTTTTCGATATCTGCATCCAGTTTGGGTATCTTACCTTTGTTGGTTCTTGTCTCCCTGATATCGGACATTTCCTCTTTAACAAGAGTTTCATCAACTGGAATACTTTGTTTCCATGTAACAACCCTTTTCCCTTTGCCTCTTTTGTGTTTGTTGGGTTGTGGATCAGGATTCAGGGATTGGATCAACCAGCTCCAGGGTTTTTGTACCTCCCTCAGAGTAGCAACAACCAAAGTCTTAATTAAGACTTGATGAAACATGCTACTCTTTGCAGTGGCGGGGTGTGATTGCACCCCTTTTTGACATCTTTGCCAGGCTTTTGAGTAGAAAGTAAAGCAGATTTAAAGGATAATCTTCGTTTAGATGCATTAACAACCTAATGTGGTAGATGTAAATCAGTGAAAATCTTCCTTTGCAGGTGATATACCTGTGGATGATGATTAAAGCAATGTGTCATTCCTGTCTAATCCAAATGTGACGGACTCCCTTTATCCAATCTGGGTTTTTCTTATCTGGTAGCAAAAATTGATTGACAAATTTTGTGACTACATGTTCCTTTTTCCACCATCATTCTCCTCCAACTACCAATCTGCAAGCTTTGGCAACTATTTTTTCTGTCACCAGCATCAACAAATTTCCGATCTCCACTTCAAAACCATCGAAGTTTTGTTCAAATGCCATAGATACCTACTTGTCATAACCTTGGAAGGTGGTGAGGAATTCGAACCAGACAGCGTCTTTAAACCTCTGCGCCATCTGCGGATATTCTTCGAGAAGCTCAGTGCCTTCGGGTTCCAATCTGACAACTTGCCCACTTCTCTTAGATTCCATATTAATAACATGATGTTGCAACTTGGCACTGTTCGGAAGTTGAATTTACAACCTGCAACTGTTAGCATATAACAGTTTCTTCTGGAAAATACATTCGCTTATGATTCAACAAATTAGAACGACGAGTGACAAGATCATATAATGATGTTTGGAAATTGACTGATTTGAAAAGGGTCTTTGTAGGTACAAAATGATCCCATCGTGTAACGGTGCGAACTATAGAATGATTCAAGAGATATTGTTATGTAATCATAACAAAATCAGGGTGGTTGGCGCTTATCATGGCATGATTATATTGGCGCTATGGGAATAATGTTATTCCAGTAGCACTATTAATGACTTGGAAAAATTTTGAATTTGCAAGATTCAAATAGGCATATGAAGTGAAACATCTTGTAAAACCATGTCTTATATCTCCCAAAATTAAGGAAATTATTCAAAAAGATAAAATGTGAAACATAACAAACTGAAAACAAAGATTAAAATCAAATGAAAGAAAACAATGAAATGCAGGTAGGGAGGGTTTAGGATTAGAGTTTCTCACTAAATCAAAAGCAGAATTAGAGACTAACAGGTGGCCTTCAGTGTAGGAATGAAAATAAGCTAAACCGCCACAAAAAGACTCTAAGGCGTGCAAGGTACTTGTTTTGAGATTATTTGAGATCATGACCAGAACTCTCATTTGTTATATGAATTTAAGTTAAGTGTGATCTACATTATCTCCATTGATTTTGA